>CAUYQG010062250.1:0-37493 GCA_963574415.1 Tarsius wallacei | reverse complement strand
ATATGTGTAAGAGGGTGTAGAGTTAGATAAAGAAGTAGGAAGTGCCCCAAAAGAGATGAAATTCATGTAAAAATCTAAAGCCACAGCAAGTACATTTGGAGGAAGAACATTCACAGGTAGAGGGAACAGCAAAGACAAATGCCCAGATGTGGAAGCATGACTGACCTATTTAAGAAAAAGCCAGGCAGCTTGTGTGGACAAAATTTGGAGGTAGAGTTGTAGAAAATGAGGTCAGAAAGTAATAAGATCATGTAGGACCTTGTTAGCCCATTTGAACTACTATGATTGAGAGTTGTTGGAAGGTTTTGAGAGAAGAATGGCAAAGGTTTTGAGAGAAGAGTGGCAAAATCGAACTGGATGTTATCAGGATGATCAGGCTGCTGTGTTGAGAACAGACAGAAAGGCAGCAGAGGGTTTAAACAGTTAGGAATCATTTATCTTCCTTTGGATCTATTTCTTTGTTTAAAGTAAGTTATATCTGTGCTGTGGAAACCAGCCTTGTTTATTTTATAAAGTATTATTCAAGGATTGTCATTTTCATTTAAACATTTTTGCTATAAGTGAGTTATTTATTTTTGCTAATTAATCTCTTTAATTTCCTTTGAAACAAATGTAATTGTCTTTGCAGGTTCATTGGCACTTGCTTTGCTTTGTTCTGGTATATTTTCTCCTTAGCACATGTGGCAATCTTTGTCACAAGATTCAGCTATGGCGAAGAACTGCAGTCCTTTGTCGGAGCCGTTATTGTTGGGACATACAATGTCGTGGTTGTAATTGTGCTCACCAAGCTGCTGGTGGCAATGCTGCATAAAAGCTTTCAGTTGATAGCAGTAAGTTCCCTCTTTTGAGGACTGTATATTTTCTTCAGGTCATACCAAATGTGTGCAATGGATTGTAAGAATTGAAAATTATAAAAGTTGAAAAATAGTATTTTACAATTGAATATAGATTTTTAAAATGTAAGTAATACATAATTGCAAACCTTGGACCAAATTTTTATCTGCAAGATGTGAACCCCCCCATATTTGTGTGTATATGTGTGTGTTCATATTCTTTTTGGCTTTTTAATTTGCCTCTGATAGAACCACGAAGACAAAGAATGGAAGTTTGCTAGAGCGAAGTTATGGTTGAGCTACTTTGATGACAAATGCACATTACCCCCACCTTTCAACATCATTCCTTCACCAAAGACTATCTGCTATATGATTAGTAGCCTCAGTAAGTGGATTTGTTCTCATACATCAAAAGGCAAGGTCAAACGGCAAAACAGTTTAAAGGTAAGAAATTAGAAGCTTGAATGGCAACATCGAAGTTCCAGCAATTCCTAATCTCAGATGTTTCTTAAAGCATAAATATGCAAGTTCCTTAAGGGTTGTGACTGTCATACTTTTTTTTTTTTATTTCTATTTTAAAGTTGAGGAGTACAGTTCAAAGTTAGGTATACAAATGATTATTTGTATACGTAGGTAAAGTTTGGGTCTCACTTCCCACTTCACCTGATTTGAGATCAGATACCCTTATTGATGAGGTGTGCCCACCCCTGGATTTTTTGTTTTCCACTGCTGTATTACTAATGCATGACATAATACCTAACATAAAGTAAGGATTCAATAAATATTTATTGTAAGAGGTAGTACTGAGGTTTTTTGTTTTTTAGTTTTCAGTTTCCTCTAACATATGAAATCTCATCTCATAGTTTTAAAACATGGAAAATATTCAGAATACCTATTCTATAATTGTAGATAAAGTATAAACTACTAGAAGCAGTTCATATTTTTTCTGGTTCTTGAACATTATGAAATGCATCAATAATGCTACACATGTTTCTATAAACTAGAGATTGGAAAATTTTTCTCGTAAAGGCCCAAATAGTAAATTCTCTACACTTTTCAGACCAAGACAAAATCAAAGATACTATGTAAGTAGTGACATAACATGAGAAAAAACAAATTTCCACAAAACTTTTTGTTTTTTTTTTAGAGATAGGGTCTTGTGCCATAATCTTAGGTCACTGCAGCCTCGAACTTCTGGGCCCAAGTTGTCCTCCTGCCTCAGCCTCCCAAGTAGCTGTGACTACAGGCATGAGCCACACCTGGGTAATATTTAATTTTTTTTGTACAGATGGGGACTCACTATATGCCCAGGATGGTCTTGAACTCCTGGTCTCAAGCGCTCCTCCTGCTTCAGCTTCTCAAAGTGCTGGGAATATAGGTGTGAGCCACTATACCCAGCTTCCACAAAAACCTTTATTGACAAAATTCAAAATATAGCAATAACTATGAGTAATAATTTTTTTATATTACAAGTTTACTAGTGAAAAGAATAGAATTCTTTTTGGGGGGGAGGGGATATTTACTTAAATAGGGTTCAAAATTAGTATTCCCTATCATCAATTAGTCCCAGCACTTTGAGGGGCCAAGGTGAAAGGATTGCCTAAGCCCAGGGGTTCGAGACCAGCTTGGGCAACTTGGCGAGACCTCGTTTCTACAGTAAATTAAAAAAATTAGCCAGGCGTGGTGGTACGTGTGTGTGGTTCCAGCTAGGCTGAGGCAGAAGGATTGCCTGAGCCTAGCAGGTCTAGGCTGCAGTGGCTGTGAGCATGCCACTGCACTTCAGCCTGGGTGACATAGTGAGACTCCAACTAAAAAAGAAATAATAATAATTTCAAACATTTATCTGTAAGATCCATTCTTAGCTCACAAGCAATGAAAAATAAGTAGGCCATATTTGGCCTGCGGGTTATAGTTTGCCAGTCCCTGCTATAAACTGAGGAGTCCTAAGACCAATTTTTTAAAATCAAGAGAAGCATAAAGATAAGTGAATAAAACAAATATGCAGGCTGTAGTTTTTTTTTATTTTTTAGAGACAAGGTTTTGCTTGTTGCCCAGGCTGGTCTTGAACCTGGGTTTCAGCAATCCTCCTACCTCCATTCTCCAAAGTGCTGGTATTACAGGCGTGAGCCACTGCTGCCAGCCAAGTGTTTGTTTTTAAGCAAGTGTTGAATATTATTTTATACCATATAGTAGCAAAACTATAATCTAATAAAGCATTAAAAGATGTATTTGCATGTGTGAGTTTTTAAAAAATATCTGCCTCATTTAATATTATTTCTCTATATCATTAGAATCATATTGTTGTTTGTGTTGAAGGAATGGAGAAATTTGAAACAAAAGAGAGATGAAAACTACCAAAAAGTGATGTGCTGCTTGGTGCATCGTTACTTGACTTCCATGAGACAGAAGATGCAAAGTACAGATCAGGCAACTGTGGAAAATCTAAATGAACTGCGCCAAGATCTGTCGAAATTCCGAAATGAAATAAGGGATTTACTTGGCTTTCGGACTTCTAAATATGCTATGTTTTATCCAAGAAATTAACCATTTTCTAAATCATGTAAAGAATAATTTTCAATAATAAATCTGAAAGACTATACTATATAACTTGCAATTAATGAGCTATATATTGAAATAAAGAATGATGTAAAAGCCATTTAAAATATTTATAGCATAAATATATGTTATGTAAAGTATGTATATAGAATTTGTTTTCTAAAACCTTCTGTTAGTGGCTTTTTGCAGTAGTAAAACAGATCAAGTAGATAGATTTTTGTTAGCATGCCGCCTGGTTTTCTTACTTAGTCCTTTAAAATGTTTTCGTTTTATGTTAAGAGGCGCAGTTATAAATGTACACATTGGCCATAGCTTTTGTAAAATAAAGATCAGCAACTAAAGGCTGATCTCCTTCCACAGAATACACTTGAAATATAGATGTCATGGTTTTTAAAGTCTCTGTTTTAGAAGTTCACATATAGTTCAATATTTATTGTTTAGGAGTATAATTTTATCTAAAATAATAGTCTATTTTTTCTTTTTTATTTTGCTGTAATCTTAAGCAACAAAAAACCCTTAATGAATATTTGAATCTATTTATGTCTCTTTCAGCTCAAATTCACTTCAGTTTTTGTTATTGTAATATATTTACTTTTACATGGTTATAGTCACTATATTTTTAATTTTTTTCACTTAATATTTTGTATATACATTTCCATGTATTGATGTAGTCTACATACTTAAATTTTTATAGAATTATATAGTTTTTGAAAAATATAATAGGTAGATGTTTTTATTTTTTAGCTGTAGGGTATTTGATTACATTTGTAAGTTTGCATAGCCACTTCTCTAGACATTTGGTTGCTTCTTTTTCCTCATAATAGTGCTATTGTTTTTTTTCAAGTTGAAGTGAATGTTTATAATTGTAAAATAGAAGATACTTTTTTACCTTGTGCAGTCACAGCCTATTCTGTTTTTGTAAAACTTTAATGCAATGATTTGTCTTATATTTGACTAAGGTTTTTGAGCTTATCTCCTGAGGTATTTTCCAGAATTTAATATAGCTTCTGTAAAAGTGACTTTATGTTTATTTGTGGACTATTCTTGCTGCTTAAGATGCACTGATTTTTTTAAAATTAGAAAATAAAATATGTACTTAAATTTTTTTCCTGTGTTCACATAAAGAATGTAGCTAACATTTTTTCACAGGCTATTACTTAATATTCTTGCAGCATTTTCAGTTAAGAGGGTATTAGATATATAGCCATCTTCTTAACTGAATGTTGGTTGGTTTTAAGACCACAGGGTGCAGGCAGCCCTTGGTCTATAAGCTCCACCGACCCAGGGGTCATTGACTAAATTTGTTAGTATTGTGTTTCATCTTGCTCTTTACTTTTTATTTTTTAATTTCCAGATTTTAAGTGTTCCCTCTTTGGGGCAAATTCTTATAAAATGTTTATTGTAAAGTAATATATTTTGTCTACGATGGGATTATGCACTTCCCAGTTGGGATTTTACATCAAGATTTTTAGTCATTCTAAAAAATGCTTAATTATTAAATCAAAATATTTATAGAATGCCTACTGTATGCATGAGTTATGAGATAAATTTTGAATGACGGCATATTGTAAGAAAAAGGTAAATAAAACTTGACATTAGATTGTAAATTGATGGAGTCTGCCCATTGCATTACCATATACTTTAAAAAGTTGAGATTTACAGTAGTGTTCCCTTATCTGCAGTTTTGCTTTCCTTGGTTGCAGTTACTCATGGTCAATCGTGTCCAAAAATATTAAATGAAAATTTCCAGAAATAAACAATCCTTTAGTTTTAAATTGTGTGCCATCCTGATTAGCGTGATGAAATCTCGTGCCATCCTGCTCTGTCCTGCCATGGATTATGCTATACACACTACCCACCCCTTAATCACTTGGTATTTTTCTCAGTTATCAGATCAACTGTTGTGGTATCATAGTGCTTGTGTTCAAGTAACCCTTATTTTACTTTATAAAGTCCTCAAAGTGCAAGAATAGTCATGCTTAGCAATTTGGATATGCTGAAGAGAAGACATAGCATGTTTCCTTTGAGTGAAAAGGTAAAAATCTTCGATGGAATACTATGCAGCCAAAAACAAAATCATGTTCTTTGCAGCAACGTGGTCGTAGCTGGAGACCATCATACTAAGTGAACTATCACAGATACAATCAACTGAATATTGCATGCTCTCACTCATAAGTGGGCCCTAAACATTAGACATTCAAGCACAAAGGCAGGAACAACTGTTGCTAGGCACTGTTTGTTTTTTTTTTTTTTTGCTAGGCACTGTTAATAAGAGGAGGGAGGGAGGTGGGATAAGGGGGACACAACCACCCACTGGATACCATGTTCACTACCAGGAGAGAGAGGACTCACTAGAAGCCCAAACCTCACCTGCACTCTATTTATGTAGCAAATCCTCACATGTTCCTCCAATAAGGAAAGATAAAAATTATAGGAATAGTAAGATGTACAGTAAGAAGGAAACTTTTTTTTTTTTTTTTAAATAGAGATGAGTTCTCACTATGTTGCCTAGACTGGTCTCAAACTCCTGGGCTCAAACGATCCTCCCACCTCGGCCTCCCAAAGTGCTGGGATTACAGGCATGAGTGACCGTACCCAGCCAAGAAGGACTCTTCTATCTGGGAAATTATGAAAATGGAAAAAAGAAATTTGTGCTAGTTTTGCTATTTGTATGTCAAACTGCAAAAGGTATGGTATGGGAAGTGCTTAGTTAACATGGAAAAAGCATTCAGTTTGTGGATGGGTGGAAGATATGAACTGAAACATGTTCCAATTGATGGCAATTGGGCTTGGTACTATTTTGTGGCTTCAGATATCCACTGGGGGTCCTGGAACATATGGATAAGGGGGAACTACTGTACCATGTCTTAAAATCATATGCCTATACAAAGGCCTACATGTAAATGATAATAGAAGTTTTATTCATGGTCTCAAACTGAAAACAATCAAATGCCCATTAACTGGTAAATGGATCAGCAAATTGTACATCTGTGCAATGGAAATCTACTTAGCAATAAAAAGAAATTGCAAAGAGAGTTCAGTCAGAGAAACAGAGCTACTAGGATATTTGCAGGCACACAGGTTATGTGTGCATCCAGTGATTTGTTTGCAGGAATGTGGCATTAAACACATTGTTAGAGTTGACAAGCAGTCTGCAAAATTGTTGTTGGATGCTGGAGCTGGAAGCCCAGAGGGTAGACAGGTGGGAAGGAAAGAAACACGTAAGGTGGGAGAGAGCAAGGACAAACTGGAAGGCACAAAGAAGTCCCATGTCACTTCTCACACCCCCAACCTTACGATGTGGTATCCTGTGGGAGGACTGCCCTCTGCCACTTGGTTTTTGCAAGTGTGTTGCTATACACACACGGCCCAGGAATCAGAGAAGCTGAAAGAGGATTCAGGGAAAGGTGTAGGCCTGGCTGCTGCCCCACATCAGCAAAGTGAGTCAGCAGATGAGCATCTGTGAGCTACAACAGTACCTGCGTGAAGAACAGGATGCTGCTTCCCTTCTGGTCTCCAGTCTCACACTAAAATGTCTCTCAGAACTGGAAGCACTAAAGGAGGAGAATTTTGGGAAACATAAAATTAGGCCTAGCCAAGTAGACACATTGGAACAAACTACTGATATGTGCAATAATATGGATGAATTTTAAACGTAAGTGAAGGAAGCCGTCCATAAAAGGCTATATCCTATATGATTCCACTTATATGGCATTCTGGAAAAGATAAAACTATAGGAATTGAAACCAGATCATTGGTTACCATGGTCTGGTGAGGAGACAATTGACCATACAACTCATCAAAGTATATGCTTAAAAAGTGAATTTTGAGAGGCATGGCGGCTCACACCTTGTGAGGTGGAGTTGAGAGGATTGCTTGAGCCCAGGGGTTCAAGACCAGCCCGGGCAACTTGGAGAGACCCGTCTCTACAATAAATACAAAAATTAGCAAGGCATGGTGGTGTGTTCCCGTAGTTCCAGCTACTTGAAAGGCCGACACAGAAGGATCCCCTGAGCCCAGGAGTTGAGGCTGGGTAGACACGATCGTGCCACTGCACACCAGCCTGGGCAACAGAGTGAGACTCCGACTCAAAAAAAAAAAGTGAATTTTTATGTATGGAAATTAGGCTTTAATAAATCTGACAATAAGAAAATGGAATCCTACAACAGTGCTTGACCCTGCAAGTTGGCAGCCCGTCACCAATACCAGTGGGGTAAGGTACAGTGATGTATGCCAAGGTGAAGAAACCTGTATTCCTTTTTCAAAATTATTTTTACTATTTGGGTTTTTTATTTTTAAAATAAAAATTTTGGAGTCTGTCTACAACTTTATATATATTTTTAAAAACCTGTTGGGATTTTGATTGGAATTGTATTGAACCTAGAGACCAATTCAGGAACAACTGACATCCAGTCCATCAACAGGATATATCCTCCCATTTATTTAGATCTTTAATTTCCCTTGGCAAAGTCTTATACATTTTAGCATTGATATCTAACATTATATTTTAATAACTAAAAATGTAAGTTGAGATTCTACCTCCCAGGCTACCCCAATGAAAACCAGTGTGTTTTATCATTTAGTTATGTGTTCAGATCTCAAAGCTTGATGGTTTTCCTTAAAGTACCTAGAGGTTGTTATTGTTCATTGTTTGATGGACACACACAGTAAACTAATTATTGACAGTCTTTCTTGGAAAAATGGTAAAACTGGAAATGTTCTTGATATCATTACTGACAAATATTTATTATCTCTTCTCTACCTGATAAAGAAAACTTTCTTTGATTCTTTAGACTATTTTAAATGTTTGTTTTCCTCAGAAAATACATTTATAAGCAGCCTTAAAAAAGAAAACCATGTCCTTTGAGCAACATGGATGGAGCTGGAGATCGTCAAGTGAACTGACTCAGAAACAGAAAACCAAATACCGCATGTTCTCACTCATATGTGGGAGCTAGACGGTCACAAAGATGGAAATAATAGACACTGGGGACACCAATAAGGGGGAAGGCAGGAGGGGGATCAGAGTTCAGAAACTACCTGTGGGGCACAATGTTCATGATCTGGGGAATGGGACACCTGAGACTCAATCCCCACCACTACACAATATGTCCATGTAACAAATGCACGTGTAGCCCCTAAATCTAAAATAAAAAGTTTATAAAATACCAAATAAGCTGAGGTTATAGGCCCTGTGGAGTAAACCAACTGGGTCTAATTATTCAGAATTATAAAAGGAAATATGAGTAGTATCAGGGATAATGACTGCTCTGAACTTCTCATTTGTATGTTAATTTGTTAGCTTTCTGGCATCATTTCCTCATTCGTAAACATGCTGTGTTTCTGGAGGATATAATTAGAATTGACTATTGTAGCATTTCTCTTCATTTGATAATTTCACATTGTTTTTTCTTCTCCTACTCCCCCTATTCTCAGACTGAAATAAATACTTAAGATATGCAACACATAAATCAGGAAAAATTTTCTGTGAGACTTATGTGCTTTAAAAATAACCATCTTGCCGGGCTTGGTGGCTCAGCCTGTAATTCCAGCACTTTGGGAGGCCGAGGTGAGTGGATTGCCTGAGCCTGCAGGTTCAAGACCCGCCTGGGCAACTTGGCGAGACCTCATCTCTACAATAAATCAAAAAATTAGCCGGGTGTGGTAGCGCGTGCCTGTAGTTCCAGCTACTTGGAAGGCTGAGGCGGAAGGATTGCCGGAGCCCAGCAGGTCAAGGCTGCGGTGGCCGGGAGCGGCCACTGCACTCCAGTCTGGGTGACAGAGTGAGACTCCAACTCAAAAAAAAAAAAAAAAATACAAAATTCAATAGGGTAGGGACTCTGGCTGAACAACTGAAAGGTCCCCGACTCAAATAGGCACTCAAGGAGTGTTTGACTGGATGCATAAATTAGCGAAAAGCCATGCAACTAGGATGCCCAGTCACTCCAGTTGATATTTAAAGTGTTTGCATATTGCAGGAATTTGAAGATATAGAATAATGGAGAAACTTTGAAATAATGTTAGGGAACTGCAAACTGTGGAATCGTAGTTGCTTGTAAACCACTGGGTGTCAGTTCAACCACTGGGTATGCATAGAAAAAGACCTATTAATTAGAAAAATTGTTGCTTATTTGGACAGAATCAGACTTATGATCATATGCAATAGCTGACCTTGTATAAAATTTGCCTGGGAAGAAGTGAGGTATTTGCAGACTATGTGGTAGTACTTGGGACATAGCGTCAAGCAATGTCAGCAACTTTGTTTGCATTTTAACAATAATAATAACAAGAGTTGTTAGCAATTGATTTGAGTGTTTTACTACGTATCCAACTGTGTGCATTACATGCATTATCATATTTATACTTACAAAAATTCAGGAATTGGTATGAATAGTACCTATATTTTTAAAAATAATAAAATCAAGCCTTAGAACAAATTTATTTCCTAAAATTTCCTTAGCTAGAAAATGGCAAAGTTATTATTTGAACAGACTTGCGTCATACTAAAATACAAGTCTTTGAACATTAAACCAACTTAATATTTATTAATAATAGAATAAAGACAATAGTCTTTTATTAGGGAAATAACATGACAATACAATTGAGCACGGTTACTTGGAAAAGACGCTTCAGAATTTGAAGCCCTAGTAAATCTTGCCTTAGTATGCCACCTAGAAGGTTATACAGCAGGCGCTCCAAGTCACCTCTAGATAAGAGGCAAATCATGAAAGAGTAAAATTATAGCATCAAGTGTTTTAAGAACAAATTGTCAGAGTTTTTGCTGACATCAATACTCACTCAGCCTGTAGTACAGTAACTAAAATTACTTATGACAATCACAAATTGACTTTGAAGAAACTTAAAATATATTAATGATACTTGGCATGCTCTTTTTAGTAAAGCCAAGGTGCTTGTAGTACACTTAGAATTATGCCTTTAATTCTTAAAATTTAAAAAAATTGACATCCAGAACATCCTAGAGCTTTTCTA
This sequence comes from Tarsius wallacei, assembly GCA_963574415.1. Lineage (NCBI taxonomy): Eukaryota > Metazoa > Chordata > Mammalia > Primates > Tarsiidae > Tarsius > Tarsius wallacei. The sequence continues at coordinate 27,114 of CAUYQG010062250.1, read as the reverse complement.
GAGGATTGTTACAAATAGTATTATACGTACATGAATGGGAACATGTATGTCACATATTAGTTACATCAATAAACTTTTTATTCTATGATTTTTGCTATTCTATAGATGACCAGCACATCATAAATGTGCGACTCTGATAGGACTTGGTTAAGACTAACAAAAAACATTTTAATTGCTTCTTTTATCACCTCTGTTATCAAAACAACATATTGTATTTCATATCATATTGTAGGATGGCTGAGCAAAATACCGAAAATAATTTAGACTTTTCTTTGAGCATATTCAAAAGTTTTGTATCTTTCTCTTCCTCCTTCCTTTCTTCCTTCTCTCTACTCATCCTTTCTTTTTCTCCCCCCTCTTCTTTTCCGTTTTTTCTTTTCTTCTTTCCAAAGTCTTTTAAAATAATCTTGGTTTTAAAGTTAAATAGTTAAGCTACAGGTAATGTATGTAATTGGCTTTGGGAAATAGCTTTAATCAACAGCCCTAACATTGTCCCTGGGATATTTACAATGTGAACAGTTCAAATGAATGATCTTAAGAGGTCATGAAAATTATCGTTGCCTCACTCTTGGGAAAAAAATGCCATTTGGAAACTCAAAATTTCAAGTATAGCTAACAAAACAAATTATTGTTTAACATTAGTATTTATCATTAGTATTTATTAAATATCCTTTTATACCTGATTCCATTAAAATGTAATAAGTATGATCAAAGTATTCTAATGAACAAAAGTCATTCTGAATTATATTTTTGAAACAAACATAAAATAGTCAATTGAGTTTATAAATCATATATTTTAAAATTATGACATAGGTGACATATAACTTTGAAATAATCATTTAGATAAATATTAATTTACCAAATATTTGCTTTAACTCTAAATTGTACTAGAAATAGAAGGATTCCCTTTTTACTCTTAAATATTCCCAATAAGTTGATATTTCTACCAATTAAACACTTTAAATAATCATATTTATATTTCCAAGTAAATTAAACTCTAAAAGCATGAAAATGAAGATGGAAATGTTTAAATATTACTTTCTAGTTTCTTTATGATAATACAGCATATAATCTATCTCTTCATGTATATAGTTGTATTTATCAAGGGAAATTTTTTTGGACCATGAGTACTGAATAAAAGTTATCTTTTTTTACAAAAAAACTCAGTATTAAAAATGTTATTACTATGGCAATATATTTTCTATATCATTATGAAATTGTAATAAAATCACTCTAATACTGGCACTAAAAGCAGTGTACAGAATTATTTTTTTAAAGTTCTTACTAAATTGAAATAAGTTTGCAGTTTGATTTATAAATGACAAGAAAATTACTTCTTGGTGTTGTATTCTAATCAACTAAATTTATTGGTCTCCATTTAGGTTCAGAAAAATCATGAGGTCATTAGGTATTTTCTTTATTCTTACTCTGCTACCACTAGACCATAGAATTCAGATAAATTGTTTAAAGATTCTTAACACAAATAAAATAAATAAAATAAAATCACAACAGCGATTAGGACTTTGCCCATTAAAAAGGCTCTTCCTTGTATCTAAATATTTGCTGAATCCAAATCTCACTCTGTACTATGTAGTGAAAGAACATAATTACCTCTTTTCTTTAGGAATATATAACTTCTCAATGTTATGATGACCAGTGTCTCACACCGGAACCTCATCTTTATATGGATGGATATTTTTAATTATTTTTGTATCACCCTTGGCATTCTTTTCTTGCCTTTATATTTTGTCTTTATGCCCCTTTAACTTATGATCATTGTTTGGAAAAGGTATTCAAACTCTGGATTCAAAAAAAATTAAAAAGTAAACAAATTACCTGATTTTTTTATGTCACCATTAAGGAAAACAAACATGTTCTTTTTTAAATGCATTATTTATTTAAAGAGTAAATTTCATTTTATTTTACTATTTAGTGCAACTGGTTTAATCACACTGTCCCCTCCTTAGCACAGATGTTTTCATATTCTGAGGGAAAATGCATGTAGCCATTACAGACAATGTAAAATTTCAAAAGGAGACTATAAAATGACTTTGACAGATTCGTATTCAAAATAATTTATGGAATTTTTGTAAGTAATCTCATTTTGTGTGTGTGTATATATATATATACACACATATATTTAATATCACAGAAAAAGTGAGGGAGATGTTATTTAAACAATTTGAGACTTCTACTCTACTTGCCTAGCCACCATAAAGAGGGATTATCAAAGGAAAAAAATATGCAGAAAGAATCAACAATATGCAGTAAGATATTAACCATAATTTAATCGGAAAATAATGAAAACTGCCTGCAAGGATTATTTTCTCAGACGGCAGTGAAGGCTAAAATGGAGTTTCCTATTATTCTGCTGCTTGAAGTCTTCTGAAGATTTAAGTGACTGAATTTCTTTTTAAATTTTTTGTGGAAACTGAGGATATGTAAGAGGCACAGCAGGACAGATATTTGGAAACACCATGGCTCCCTAAATTGAGCCAAGCCCATCTACAAATATAAACATTACTTCAGATAACCATGTTTTTATTTATTTATTTATTTAATTTAGGTTTCAGGTGTCTTTTTTTATTATAAAGATGTGGGGTTCAATTCAGGGTTAGGTATACAAACGTTGATTGTGCAGATACCCTTGTTGATGAGGTATACCCCTCCCTCCCCTAGCAGTTTCCCTCAACTGCCAACCCCCCCCCCCCGACTGTTTCCCACTACTGCCAATTGCGTTCTGAGAGTATTATAATTGTTCAAGGTCCGCTTATGAGTGAGAACATATGGTGCTCTGTTCCTTGTTTCTGTGATAGATCACTGAGTATGATCGACTCTAAATATCCATCCACGTTGCTGCAAAGTCCATATGTTTGTCCTTCTTTATGACTGCATAATAGTCCATTGTATATATGTACAACATTTTTTAAACCCAAAGACATGAATAGACAGTGCCCAACAGAAGATATACAGGCAGCCAAAAGACACATGAAAATAGTGCTCAGCCTCACTCATCATCAGAGAAGTGCAAATCAAAACCATAATGAGATACCACCTATCCCCAGTAAGAATGGCTATCAATTATAAAACAGACAACAACAGATGCTGGTGAGGATGCAGAGAAAAAGGAACCCTTCTACAATGCTGGTGGGAATGCAAACTGGTGCAACCTCTTTGGAAGACAGTGTGGCAGTTTCTGAAAGAACTAGAAATTGACCTTCCATATGACCCAGCAATTCCCCTATTGGGAATATACACTGAGGAATTCAAACTATTCTACAAAGAAGATACCTGCACAAGTATGTTTGTTTCAACTCTATTCACAATAGCAAAAACATGATAATCATGTTTTTAAAAAACTGATGAATTTCCAGTAGAACAATCCTTCTTACTGTCAACTTCTATTTACCGAAACATTCTTTAAATTTTTCTGGATTTTCAATTAAGTAACATACTCACCTTTGGAGAAATATTTATATTTTTAATAAAGTATTCAAAATAAGACCATGATATTACTGGAAACATAATCACTCAAGTTGTGATGAAAACCCTTGCCAACATAGACATGGCAATTTAAATTAACCAGAATTTAGAACAAATCCCTAAGAAAGTTTTTTGCCATTAGATAAAACATATTTAACTTTTGTTTAAAAACTATTACCATGTAGCTCAGTAGTAATGCACTTATTTCAGAAATGGCGTATTTTAATAGAGGAATTTAAAAATTGTAGAAAATGTTAGAAATTGAAATTGTTATGATTTATTTATATATTTGTAGTTTTTAAATTTGTCCGGTGGTAAAGGCCCTATTACCATAATATTTTCATAAAAACTGTCTTCTCAAGTGTTACAATGCAATGGATCACATCAGAATTATATCCTGAGTTTAGGAACTGATGTCCTCCAGTTTACAACTAATGAGGATATAAGGACTGTACCAAACTAGCGGCAAAGTGAAACATTTTTACCATCACTCTGGAGGTGAAAGGGAAGGGGGGGGGATTAACACTCATTAATCATCTTACTCATATGTTTTATAACACTAGGATTAATTCTAGGTCATGTTAATTTCATGTGGGGTTCATTCATTCACTCATTCATTCATTCACTTACTGACTGTAAACTGCTGAGTCCCGAGTGTATAAAAAATGAAAAAGCTCACAACCAATTTGTGAAGACAGAGTTCATCTTGTGTCCCATCTGTCCTTTTTTTTCTTTAAGCAATAAATCGGTTACATTGGTGTTATAAAAAACCAAGCTCATTCCTACCTCAGGGCTTTTTGGTTTTTTTTCTCTCTGCCTGCAACAATCTTACAGCTCTAGCCTCTATTAACATTCTGACCTCAAATGACATCTCCTCTGCATAAACCATTCTGAATCTATTCCTGTTTTATTTTCTTCTCAGTATATACTCTTATCTGGATTTATGTTACATATTAACTTGATTATGGTTTTGCAGCCTGTCTCTGAGAAAGACAGAGATGCTATGTATTTACGTATCGCACAATTGGTCAATTTGGGAAGACAAAAGGAACACAGAAAATCACAATTCCCTACCAACATTTCTGATTGAAGCCATGAAGGAGAAGCATGCAGTGCTGTTAATTGAAAGTGCTGGAACTCGAGCACCAATCTTAGGATTTATAGTACGGTGGACTTTGTACCTCACAAGTAACAAAATATATTTTGATTTATAAGATGTTGGTGATTATGTTATATGTAGACTTGAATTGGTATATTATCTGAGTATTAAAATTGCAAACTAAAATTAATTTTATTTGGTAAGATTTTGGAAATTTTATCTTAAACTCAAGGAGATAAAATTAAACATGTATCGGTATAAAATGACATAAATTAAAAGCTGACTATTTAAACAAAAAAAGTCTTACTAAAGACTATTAATCATATACATATATCTATATATGTCTTTAGTTGTCTGGTTGTAAAGGCCCTATTACCGTAATATTTTAATGAAAACTAACTTCTCAAGTTTTACGATGCAATGGATCACAATAGAATTACAACATGAGTCTAGAAGTTGAAATCCTAAAGTTTACAACTAATGAGGATATGAAGAATGTACTAAATTTAAACACTTTTACCATCACCCTGTAGGTGAAGAGACAGAGTGGGAATTAAAATCTATGTGCTTCACATTTAGTAAGCACTCTCATTTTCCATTAAGCCCAAACAACAATCCATAGAAATAGGTCTATTATTCCCATATGGAAATGAGGTTTAAATAAGCTAAATAACTGCTGTACAATATCCTCTTTCTGAGTTAAACACAAACACCAATTTTAGTGAGTTGAGTGAAGAGTTTTGAGATACCCTAGAGATGTTTACCAACCCTAATGGCACTCATAAAAAACATGATTTATGATATCTATTAGTAATAGACTTAGGTTTTTTTGTTCTTGTATTAGGCATATTTCTAAACATGCAACTTATTTAAATATTATGTGGTTTTCAATATGTGAAAGAGAAGACACCACTTTGCCCTGCCCTTTTATCTGCTAAACTTGACATGGGTAAAACTCTGTAAATATTGGCATGAACAATACTACTTTAACAGTTTTTTTGTTTTGGTTTGTTGTAGTTTTATTTATTTTTTTTTAGCATTAAGGTAATAATATAGTGATATTTGAACCAAGCAATTCTTCTATGCTATTGTGGGCATGAGAATCAAACAAATCCTGTCATGATGGTGCTTACAGTAGATTTTTCAAATAAAAAAAGTGATATAATTCTATACGATATTAAGATGTGAATAATTAATGAAGTAGAATAAATGTAAATTTATATCAAGAAAATAGAATATTAAGATCTCAATTATTTTTGTTATTATTCAGTACATTTTCTACTTTTGATTTCCACTCTTATAGTGAGAGTGTCAAACATGGTATGTTTTGACTTAATGATAGTGAGAATATAATTAATTACTACAGAAGGTAATTACACACCTGTATGAAGGATGTTTCAAACTTGCAAACATAAGGAATTTCAATGAGACTATAATGGACCAAAATAATTAGGTTCTTAATATCAGGGGATATCTTGATTTAGTCATTTCTCTTAAACACATAATTATCGAGAAATTACTTACTCAGACCCACATAATCTTCTTCATAATAACAGCAATCACATTGTATCAGGGAATACTAAGTCTATTATTATCATTAAACACAAACATTAATTTGTTTTCAAGTACACAAAAATTTTTCTCCCTGACATGGTTTCCAAAATTATTTCTCCCAAAACAGCTGAAGCTATTACTCTAATTTATTTTGTAACAATTACTCTGATTTATTTTGTGCAATTTACAAAATCTCCCAAGTATGATTCAGCATGAGGAATTACTAGAACACGGTGTGTATTGTTTTTTGTAATAATATGACTGTCATTTTTTTAGTGCATCTGAATGAATGCCAAAGTATCCTAAAAGGAGAAGAGGGAAAACATCAGGTCAAACTGCATGTAACTACTGAAATCATGTGCTTTTCCTTCTTCCTCTTGCCTCCCCTCTCTTCTCAGCACCTGAAATAATTGATAAGTTTTGACAACACAGAGAGTTAACACTCTCATAGGCAAGTTCCTTATGCAGCTTATCACTTAATATAACATGTTTGTATAGTTTGGTTTCTATGGATATGACATTAACACAGCTATTCAAAGATCCTAAGAGATATTTGCTTTAAGACTATCACTAAATCTTTGGGAAATATGTTTTTCAAATGTAAACGTAACCCTAAAGACACCAAATAACAAATAACACATTCTTCATAAAATTTCTTTATTTAAACACAGTTAAGTTTATAAAAATAACATTGGGCACAGATTTGGCTTTTCCTCACACAAACCAACTCACATGACAAAATTAACTTAAAAATAGAGATGCAACTGCACCAGAGCTAGTAGTTAGTGAACCTGTCCCTTCCTCCTTAAAACCCTTCTCGTTTTCTTAGCATAAAACAATTATTAACACCATCTTCATGACTAGTCAGACACCACAGGATCTGACTCAGGTTTCCCTCTCTATCCTCCTAAAAGATGGCTTCCTTTTGGTTTTTGAAACTTACTGTTCTCGCTTCTGCTTTAGGGCCTGATTTTTCTGTCATGACACTTTGCCTTGCCATAGGCTTCAGATCTCAGGTCAAGAGTCATTTCCTCCAGAACCTTCCTCTAATCTCTAGATAAAATCTGGCTCCCTCTTGTCTGGTTTCATAGCACCCTAAAATTCTTTTCTTTGAGGTTTTCATGATTTGTTATTTCTATTACTTGAGTTATTTTGTATTACTTTTCATCTCTTTAAGTCCGAAAATCTGAGGCTAGGAAATAGGACAGTTTTAATCTTATTACTTACTTCAGAATCCCTTATATATTAGAAAGTCTTTAGATAATGTTGGATGCACACACAAATAGTAAATACTGAGGAATTTTTATTTTGTTTGGACCTAAGAGGCAGAGATTTAAGTTAAATATAATCCATAGCTTTTAAAACATTATAATTAATAGATCGGCAAGGCATATTTGTTTATTTAATTTTTTACCTGTTTTTATTCTCATAGTTCTTTCCTACATCTCTTTTCCACCAAAGGCAATCATTTTATTAATATAGTTAATGTGAATATTTTAACTAGACTGCCAAGTTGCATTGAATTGTTGTTCAGCAAATATCTCTTCCCTTTTCTTCTACTTCCTGTCCCATTGATTCTGGAACAGGCCATGTGACTTGGTTTGGTCAATCAATGTGAAGAACTGTGACACAAGAGCAGATTTTATATATGGTCATGCGGTTAGTCTAGTTCTCTTGGGATTCTGTACACCACATTAAGAGCAGTCCTGGTTAGCCACAGGTCACTGAAGAAGGAGACATACAGAATAGACATGAGCTCCACTAGGGCCAGCCAACCCTTTGCTTCACAGACCCATAAATACAAATTTAGATATTGGTTATCGTAAACCGCTGACATTTTGGAGTTGTTTACTAAGCAATATTTTAGTAGGAAAACCTGACTGATGCTATCATGGGCATTTTTTAAAACTTTATGTAATGACATTGCTTTCTTTTTCTCATCATTTCATTGAGTTCTAGGTTCTTACACTTCATTCTTGTTGTTTTGTGTTAATCAAATCATGCTATACTAGAATTTCACAGGATAAGTTGCACTACATAATGATCACAGCGATATAGTAATATCTTTGACTCCGTAGAGTGTCCCAGATATCACAGAAAATGTTTCTGATGCTGGGATTTTATTGAATGCTACCAGATTTTTTGACTCTGTGGTAAGGATGGTTTAGGGTTGGTGAGAGGGGATGGGGTGACCAGCTCTGTATTATTATGGTAGGTAGAAGAGTCAGGTATGAAGCCAGACAAGCTTCAGCACTTGGCTACACTAGTAGTGTAGTCAAAAGGAATCTTGAATACAGAATATTCAGGTCTGGTTCTTAGATTTCAAACACGCCCAGAGAGGAAATAAAGAAGGGAAGACAATTGTCATGGTGATGGTTCAGAGGCTCAGCACATTCCTGCCCCAATATTTTATACAATCCCCACAACCTGTACTCAGGTTACTGGACCCTTGACCTACATAGACTTTTTGATAATTCAGAGGAAAAAGATAAAGAAAAGGAAACAGATTATAAAAAATAAATATGGAAGACAAATCTCATAGACTCAAAGCATGGAAAATACCAGTGTAAGCATAAAAATAATAGTTCATATTTATTGAATTTAATATATAGTAGGTACCAAATGCTCCACATAAATGATATCATTTAAACCCCACAGCAACCCTATAAAATACTATTTTTTATTGTGATAATGTTGCAGAGTTTTGAACTCCACTGTCAGCTTATACCAGCTACCTTGGATTCTTGTCCCACGACCAAGGTTAAGAAACGTGAACACCAAATGAATACATGAAAGAAGGAGTTTATTAAGGAACAAAGCTCTCTAGGAAAAGAGAGGGGGTCCAAAATGGGTAACTCCATGCTAGGAATTTTTTTGTGATTTTTTATCTTATCTTTTCTGGGGACATTTCTCTAATTAACATCTCATTCACCCCTTACTTCCTGAGACCCAATTCTTATTACACATGCAAATCCTTGACCAAAGTTACTCCATCTTGAATATTTCCCATAAGTACCACAGATAAGCACACTCAGGAACGTAAAACCTCAAAGCTAAGGCTATGTTAATGATAATAAGCTAAGGTCAAGTTAGGACATTTAGTTAAGTTACTGCACCTGCGTTTAAGCAGCAAAAAGACTCTTTTTCTTTTAGCAGTATCTCCTGGATTGAGAGGATGTTCTTAACCACATTAACCACATTTTAAGCCAATAATTATATAATGGCAGTGGGGCAAGTGGTGTTCCCACAGGTGTTAAGTCTCCTTGAGATCCTTCTTGTCTGTCTAACTAGCTTCTATCTCCTCTATCAATAAGAACACTTAACATGAAACTTACTCTCCAAACAAATTTTTAAGTGTACAATACAGTATTGTTAACTACAGGCAGAATGTTGTAAATTAGATCTCTGTAACAGTAGCAAAAAACAAACAAAAAATCTCAATTAAAAATTGGTAAAGGACTTGAATGAATTTTTTTCCAAGAAAAGGCATATAAATGACTAATAGTATATAAAAATAAACTAAATATCACTAATTATCAAGGAAATAAAAGTTAAAATAACAATAAGATATCACTTCACATCTCTAGGGATTTCTATTATTTAAAATAAATTAGATAAAAAATCTTTAAGCAAGAATATGAATAAATGAGGACACTTACATATTATTGGTAGAAATGTAAAATGGGGCAGCAACTATGAAAAAATAGCATGCGAGGTCCTCAAAAAATTTTCTTTTAATTTACCATATGATCTAGTAATTTCATTTTTGAGAATTTATTCAAAAGATCAGACATTAGAATCTCAAAGAGATATTTGTACTCCCATGTACATTCTAGCATTATTCATGGAGGTCAAGATGTGGAAACAACCTAAATCTTCATTAATGAATGAGTGGATAAAGAAAATATGGTATGTACATACAAGTGAATATTATTCAGCTTTAAAAAGAAGGAAATACTTCCATTTGTGACAGCAAAAATGAACCCTGAGGATATTATGCTGAGTGAAATAAGACAGTCATAGAACAAATACTGCATGATTTCACTTACATAAGATGTTTAAAATACTCAAACTCAGAGAGGCAGAGGGTAAAATAGTCAAACTCAAAGAAGCAGAGGTGATTGCCAAAGGTTGAGATTAAGGGGGAACTGGGAGTGGCTTTTTCAGGAGTATAAAGTTTCAGTTGCACAATTAGTTTCAGATTTTACTTCTCATTTTTCACATGTCAGAATTGAAGGTCACAGTGTCTAAGTAAATTGTCCAAGGCTACAAGTCTAGTCAGTGGGAGCTTCTGAAGTGGAAATCAGACATTTTTGCTTCTGAGTCAACACAATTTAAAGACACTTAATACAACCTTGAGCTGATGTACTATAAGAGACTGCATATAGGTCAATTCCTTTGGGTCCCCCTCCCACTGTGGGAGCTTTTCTGTCCTCTCAATAAATCCTGTTTTTTGAAAAAAAAGTTTGCATATAAGGGGACATCATATACCAGACACATTTCATACAATAAAAGGAATATCTAAATACATCATAACTTTTAATATCAGAGATTCTTCAAGCCGATAAAACAAAATGTTAAAAATGTGGAAAATTAACTTGTTCTCACACTTCTATAATATTAAATAGCAGAAAATAATAGAAACAGCATATGTATAATTTTAAAAGTCAAAAGTTTTGACCAAAGAATCTAATAGTCTGTCAAGCTATATATGTAAAAGCAAAATAAAGTGTCATATATAAAAAAACACATAAAGTATATATCCTCAATTAAGTAAAGACATAAATTAATAAACTAAAGGATGCAATAAAATGAAGAGTGAAAAAATGATGTGTCAGAATATGAAAGGAATGTCATAAATTATATCTCATTTAAAATACGGAAAAAATATAAGCCGTTGTAAATATATTTAGGAAATATAATTAAGATGCCATAAATAATTTTTAGAGAGAATGCACAAAAGTAATTTTTCAAAGAAAGTATAATAAAAATAAACTTATATGGTCAAAATAAAAAAGTGACCCATAAATAAAAGTCATATCCTCAAATTACTCAGAAACATGACAAATAAGAGCACAAGAAAGCAGTGTCAGGAGACCAGAGGGTAATTGACCAAGAAGGTTATCCATGAGTTTCTAAACAACAAAACTATGGTCCTTTATTTAGATATCATACCCCTTACCCTGTCTGCAAAGTTCTGCACCATTCATTTCCTTACTTTCATTGACAATTTCTTTCATCAGCACCACACCACTAGCAGATTACCTTCCACCTTCTCAGTCATTCATTTATTTGACTCTTTCCCCTCATCTGTTCTTAACCTATCGCTAAAATCCCCCAAGCGTTCATCTCCAAGTTGTTTCTTATTTGCTTATGTTTTCTTTCTTGGGGAACATATTTCCTTTCAAAGCTTGAACTTGTATTCAAGGTGATTTCTGTGTTCACATTTTTTTCCTAAGCTCTCAGTCTGATATTTTCTACCTGATCCCTCTTAGACCCTTTAAATGCAGCACAATCATTCTGCCATCAGGGCAAAGAAGCTGTGGCAACCCAATATCTATCTCAGGTCCTTCTCATGGAGTTGTCGAACTGTGCAAAGGAGGCGTTGACCCCACCTTGTCATCTGTCTCCAGGTTCCTTCCAGAGTTAGGTACTGTTTATTTGTTGGTTTGACTAACCTATAACTCTGGGCAGCAGATCAACCTCCTATCAGGCTTGCACTATGGTTTCTGGGTCACTAGTCATGTCCTGACTTTGTTATTTCAGCCTCCATCCTCCAAACCAGGGTTGAGGAGTTAGAAGAGAGGAGGTTGGTGCCAACTTTATTCATTCTATAGATAGTTGCACTTATATGTTTTGAAGTCATTTCAAATGTAATTTGTCCTAAAATTGATCTTATTATTTTATCCGTAAAATAGCTTTTTTTTAATCTACATTATTTTTTAATCAGCTACTGTATGACTGTCTTTAACATTTCAACTAGAAACTCTTGACTCATTTTTTATTGTATCTTTATCCTGACTGAGATCTTCAATCTCTGTCCCAATTATTCCATGTGAATGACTGTTAAGAATTTCTATTTTCTCTGTTTCTATTGTCCCTCCTTTTTCATATTTAAATCAAGAGAATAGCTGCTGAAATTGTCTCTTGGCTTTTATTTATTATTTCATACAGTGAAGACTTTATATCACAAAAAATTATTTATTCTAGAATGTAGCTTTGATTTTTGTCAGTCCTCTATTTGTAAGTTATTAGTAATCTTTTTATATATGCATATTAAGCAAACTGGATCTCATTAAACCATACCTGCCTCATTTCATGTCTACAAATGAACTTCTAGACAGCTCTAATATATCCTTTTAAATAACCAACATTTATTGAATTACATATAGTTTGAAACATGTTACATAAAAAAATTCATGAATATATGATGAATAGTTTTGACCGTGCAATTTTTAAATACATTTTCTCTGACAATTTATCCTATCCTTATTAAATGAATCTCCTGCATGTTAAAAAGTTGAATTCCTGCCCAGAACAGGTTCCAACTACATCAGGCTTTCGCTCTGTCTCTATCTCATCATATCTTTAAATTTTTTAGTCCACAATAAATATTTCTTTTTGATTTATTTACCCAGTTAGCATTATGAAATGTCTAGGCTGTGCTAGACTTATGTTTGAATGTAAGTCTACTGCCAAACATAGCCACCATTCAAGAATATAAAATAATTGCAAAAAGGATAGAGATAAGAGTTATGAGTGAATTCGCTTTGAGGGTGTTAAGTCCAAGTATCCATTTCATGAGCAGTCAAGATACCCTTTCACGGGTCTGTTTCCATGTCCTCTGACAAGACATTCAGAATAAAGGACATCATTTAAGCCATAAGAGAGGCCTGTGGAGGAGCCCCAGAAAACTGTTGTTATATTTTCCTCAATTCTTTTGCAAGCCTATCTTATTTAAGTACATTGGTACCCTGATTCTATGAAGTTTATTCCCACCCCCCAAAAAACATGTAAATTATTAATGCTATCAAAAGAAAAATTAGACAAATTACATTGGAAAGAGTTTATTTGAAAAAGTAAAATATAATTTGTGAATCAGGCAGCCCTCAGAATCACAGCTGATTCACAGAAACTCTGGCACTGTCATGTGGTCAGAGAGAATTTATAAACAAAACAAAACAAAATTTATGTGTGAAAACCAAAACAGATACAGAAACAGTTAGATTGGTTTCAGCTCCGCATTTGTCTTATTTAAACGTAGTTTAAACAGTTGGCCACCTGTGAGTGGTTCACAGGTTTAAATGACTAGGATTGACTTTAATACTTGGGATTGGCCAAGGCTCAGTTATTGCTACATAAATATTCTCCTAAATTAGGTTTTTAGTTTGTTTACCTACTGAGTTAGGTTATGGTTTGTATATATATACATACTCAAGCATACGAGTACAGAGGCTTTATTAGACCAGATTTTAGTTTGATTTAATCATACATTATTGATTGTGGAGTAACACTTTTGTAAAGAGTAAATTGACGAACTTTATACACATTTCCATCATAACAAAAGAAAAATACTCCTTTAGCTCTGGTAAGTATGGAAGTTTCTAAATTAGAAAAACATTATTTACATCTGAACTGTTAATTCTTATATTGATTTAAGGTATTATTAAAACTATAATTGCTTTTTACTATGCCATAAGAAGGAAACAAATAACACAGATACTTAAAACACTTAGGTAAGACTTTTCCAGATGATAAGCATGTATATATAAACTTTCTCATAAAATTGTCCCTCTTGTACCCATTTATACTTTCAAAACTAATTATAACCCATTGTCACTTTAAAGATCAAACCCCAATTGCTTCATGGTGCTTTTTTTTTTTCTAATTAAGAATTTGAGACCAAAGGGACTAAGGCTGGGGCTACATCATTTCGTTTTCACGAGCTAACATTCACAGTAAAAGTAGTTCTTGATTATTTCCGTAGCAGCTTTGATGTGAAGGGGAAAAAGAGGAAAAAATCCACAACACTGAGCTGTGTACATTCTTTCCTTGTGTCAAAGATTAGGAACCACAGTAGTAACTGATCTTTGAAATTAGAGAGTCTGCTACATTGCTAGCAGTAACCTAAATCAATATAGCATAACATCATAAGTATGCGTGTGAGTGATGAAAAATAGATTAGTAGAAATATCAATTGAAAATGATACAGAATAGCCATATTATCTGGAGATAAATATACAATCTTATAACACTCCTGGTCCTGAATAGTTTTAACTGTTGCACACAAAACAACCAAGCTGTGAATCCTGTGTAAAGATGACTGTTTCTTTCGTTCTATTGTCATAACCTCTGCTGATAGATAGCAACAGAATGACTATTTGAAGGATTAAACATTATGAGAAGATGAGCATAATTATCTTGCATGGTTGGTAATATCATGGCATTTTAATAAAACATAGACATGTAGGAAAGAAGAACTGGCCATCTTTTATCATTCTCTAGGAATCAACAGAAGTGCCCATGAATGACTGAGATGACTAGTGAAGTCACCTGTGAAAACACTTTGCAAATAATTCCTCAGGTAGCCTGTCTAAATTCTGAAAGGCTAAGATTGCTTTCAAAATCTCAACAGAGGAAAAAAAATACTTTATACTTGTAGTTACTTTCTTTTTATGAATATACTTTCTGAAAAACTGCAGTGAAAATATAATTTGGGGGAACTAATGACAAAACCAATTACTACTGCAAGAGCTTATTTTTTTACTGAACATATTTATATCATAAGTCATTAGCAAAGTCTTAAATGCCTATAAAATGTTGACAATATTATATATGTGAATATAAGAAAGTTTGTCAAAATTGCTAACATTAAACATGTTCCAATTATCGCCTTACTTTAAACAAGAGCTTTACAAACTCCTAAAATGCATTAAATGGAGATAATGGCACAACAATCAGAAGTTTTTAAGCTTTTGGGGTTCTCCTTACTTCATTTCTTGAAATGAGCAAAACATAACTCTATTTATTTATCTCAATTACTTCATGCTAACCTGTTCACAAAAGGCACTATTCGACAGCTATTTAACCCTGATCATAAAGAGAATGTCTGCATCTGCCATTTCAAAAATAACAAAACTAAGCAAATAAAAATTACACTGGCAGTTTTGTGAATTTTTGGAGAGAGAAATTTCTGGTGAATAGAAAGAAAAGGCTAGTAATTTTTAATTTCCAAAATGGTCAGTCTTTCACCACAAAATGCCTCATGTGAACTTCATAACGTCAATAGTGTCACAGAAGTAAAGCAGAGAAAGAAGTCCTATCAGCTTTAATTCAGTGTTTTGGGGGAGGTGATTCTTGGAAGATTTTTTTTCTTTCACTGGAGCACTTTAATTTTGCACAACATGTATTTTATAATTTTAATGTAATATGTTAATTACCAAGGCGCGCTCTGTTTTTCATCTAGTTTAACTCTTACTTCAAAGACTTGTGTTGCTGCTATTTTATAATTTAATATGGGAGGTTCTCATTTTGATCAAAAGAAACGGGATACCTTAAAATAGATGTGGTCAACTTCTAGACATAAAAATTATTATTGCTGAATAGTAGCAATGCATAATATGTGAGGGTGCAGAGTCTTTGCTAAATGTACATGTGCATTATTTGTTTAATTCTCATAGATCTCAAATGGCCAAACTATGACTTGGAGACATTTTTCCAGTGTCACACAAAAAACCTAAATTTCTAATATGGCATATATCATCAGTTCTGAAGAGTATTAGAACTCTGTATTTATTCACTTATTCAATTATTCAACAAATATTTCCTAGCAGACTGCTAAGTACCAGGCTTGGAGTTAGAGTGGGAATATAAACTGGAATAAGTTTTGATTCCTGCTCTCAAGGACCTTACACTCTAATTTGATCAAAAGAGAAACCAATAAATAAACCAATAAATAAACATACAGTGTTAAGGTAAATACCTATAGCCCCAAGAAGTGGAACTGACCCAGTAACCTTGAAGTATATAAAGTCAAAACTATTTTTTATAATTAATAAACACTTATTAATAGTAAATAAGTGGAAAAAACTTGGCAAGCCCATCCAAAAAAATATTTCTTCTGTCTTTTAAGCACCAACATGCGATGATAAGACTAAAAACTAATCTTAATATTTTTTTAAAAAGTAATGTAGTACTTATGAAAATTTTCATGAAATTTGGCTTTCATTTAGGATTGGTGTAGGTGCAGCCAAATTGCAACTATGCTAATTAAAGGGACTCAATTTGTAGCAATGATTCAAAAACTCAATTCTGAATAATAAATAGTAGCTATACCAAAAGACTGTTAGTGTATTAAGGATCAAAACTGAATATGATAAATATATACTCAGTACCTGAAATACATATACTCAATATTTCAATTGAATTACTGGCACCCACTGTTTATCTATTGAAAAGCCAGCATCAAATATTAAATGTTACAAATTACCACCGGGAATGCAAAACTAATACTCTCGTCCAAATAAATATGAAATTTAAGCCTAGTAAATTTCTGTAAAAGAGCTTCAGAGTATAAAAACAGGGCTTTCTCTCCAGACAAATACTCTAGATAAGTAATTTATCTTCTTTATAGAACACAAAACAGACAGAGACAACTTCGCTCACACTGGTGGATGTGCTCCGAATGTCAAGTCAGGCACCCAGTCATAAGTGGTGATGTCAGGATTTTGCTATCTATACGAATACTGTGAGGAGTATCTCATATATACTGTAGCACTACTGTTAGTTGCTTATTAGTAATACTATTAAACATACATTACATTAAATTCTGTGCCAATGAAGATTTCTTAGAAACATATATTAAAATGTGTTTGTTTACAGTCATTTAGTACAATGTGTTATAGTTTCTACTTTCAGTTCTGTCTTTTTCTATAAGATAGTCAGCTTCTTGAGAGTTGAAAATGGTTATCACAATGACCAGTATGTAGTTGTTGCTAGAATATATATATTAAGTAAAATTGAACACATATTCCCCATTTCAAAATAATTTGTACCTATGACCGTTTACTTAAAAAACAACCAAATTGCCAATTTCACTTCACATTCACCATCTCTATTAGTGTGTTTGTGGCAATGGAATTTTGCTTGTCTTATTTCCTCAAATGCAATCAATCAGTATCAAACACATTTTAGCAAACTTAAGAAAATGAGCTTCTGAGTTAATGGTCATCACTTTCATGTTAACATTACTGTTTTTTAAGACCCTCTAGTCATGGTGGAGTTTATAAAGCTTGTCAAAACTTAAACCAAAAAGATGTGATGATTGTCATTCACCTTTAATGAAACACATATCATTGACAGAAATACTATTTATATTAGTAGTAGTAAACAGAACTTCTAAATCACTTATAAGATTCAAGGTTGTTTTTTTCTTTTCTATTTTGTTGTTCTTCCAAAATAGTTCAATTAATATTTTTGTCTATTTTTAAAAATCTATCAGCCACTGACTTATGGTGTGAAACCACTCAAAAAAATGAAATCATTCAGCTCTCATGAGAATAATTAATATTTATAAAGCACTCCAGGTATTTATAGAAAGCATTTTATATAAGTATTATTACTTCCATATGCATTTTAATACATTAAGATTACACAATTAAGGAAAATTTGCATCACTTCTGCTATAATTATATTTTACAAGAAAATCCTTTATGTTGAAAGATCATTTGGAATATATCAAGAGAGGTAAAGTTCTGCAAGATAAAGTAATCTATTAAATATGTCCTATAAGCAATATTAAGATTTTAGTTTACCAAAATAAACACATTCAATATATGTTTTATGTCACATGTTGATTTGGAGTTTGCTAACATTATAGTCATATATGAATAAAATTTAAAAATCATAAGTTTAAAACCTATCCAGACTAAGTTAAGCTTACACTGTTCTAAAAAGAGAACTCAAATGATACAGATGCCATATTTAGATAATTCCTTCCTTATATATTTACAGTTGCTAGATAAATTGGCAAAAAATGCATCTTGAATTCTAGTAAAACAAAAAGTATATTCTTTAATGTCTGTTTTTGAAATATGCTCTGTACCTGCATCTGGAATAGGCAAAAAAATGTCAAATGTATGAGAATGAATAGAGTGAAACTCACATGGACCACCTTTACTGTCTTAGGAATTGGATCATTTATGAGCGTTAAGGATTTTTCTCAGTACTGTTATCAATCAATGCCTTTTACTTACTGGAGGGTCTGCATCTTCAGCATAAACATATGTGATAGGTGTACCCTTGACTGCATCTGGAGCCACCATTCCTTTGTAGATTCGTTTACTAAATACAGGAGGATAATCATTCATATCCTGTAAAACACAATTAGGAGTTTAGTTTCTACAGTTGAAATTGGATTAGAGACACAGTTACTAGATTGACTGCCACTTTTCATATCATACAACCCATTTGCCATTGTCAGCCTTTCATCCTCTCAATTCCATTACTCGCACATCAGACTGGCACCCTAGAGGAAATTGTCCAAGTTCCTATACAATATTAATGTGTGTGATAGCAACTGAAGGGCAGTCCACTGGAACAAACAGTCTGTCACCCTCAAAAATACACCTTTTAGAAACTGAAGTAACTCTTAACATTTACTGTGTTAGTCTTGATGGTAGGATATAAAATTTTAACCTTTGAAAACAAGTAAGGACAAATTTGTTTAAAAGTGCCATTCTATGAGTAAGGAGTAAAAGATGGTTTTTTTAAAAAGTTCTTTTTATGTTTCTGTAGTAACTGCAAATAAGTTTATATACTTAGCATAATGCTATGCTAAGAACATTGCAAATGCCAACTGTGAACTATCCTTTGATGACATTTTACATTTCTACAAATGTAAAATGATAAAAGGAGGTTTTCCCTGCAGTGCACTACAATAGTGACACTTACTATTAGTTGTACTTATAAACAGAAAACAATGCATCTTATTTTATTGTCAACGTTTGTTGATATATGAGCATTATTACTTATGTAGTGTCAAATTCATTACATTCATTCATTACAAATATTTATCAAGTGCCCTCCCGATTTATGACCCAGTGCTAGGTATTGAGGATACTGTAGTGACTCAAGAAAAAGATTTCCTTTTCTTTGTGTCAATTAACTTCCGTTTGGTAAAGATTATGCTCTGCAGACAGATAAGTGATTTTGCCTAAATTTATCTGCTTGTTTAGCATAGCCAAAATAATACATCAAATTCCTTGAAGACAAGATCATGTTTTTCTGTTCCATCTCATATTTAATAGAGAATTACACACTATTTTTTCTCAATAAATAATAGCTATTTACATGCCCAATTTATTTATTTATTCATAGTATTTATTTTATAGTCATAATACCCTATAGTGTCTTGGTACTTTGAGTCAAACATACTTGGGACCAAAGCTTAATTTGTTAATTATTCTTTCTCTCAAGGAGAGCTTTTTCACACTGGCTATTAAAAACAAAAGAAAAATATTCTACACAGTCTTTGATATTTATTCAGACACAATAATATTCCTATACAGTGTAAGTGGGAACCACATAAAATAACTTATTGTAAACCTTTTTTGCAAAGAGGCCTGGATAATTATCTCTTATCAGACAGTGCTTTCTTTTATGTTCACAGTGGAGTTGACTTGTAAGTAGTGAATGTCAATAAAACTGCCCATTCTAATAAGAAACAGGAGGTCTTGAACTATAAGCAAAACTGACAGATATGTTTCTGACACATATTAATAATATTTACAACTGCTTCTATGAAAGCATCTTCCTTTATAAATTATGAACTACTTTAGAATCTGAACAAGTCAATGCACCTAGGAAGCAATGGTTCTTCATAATGAGGCCTGTGCTAAATCTTGATCTTGAGGTTCTAGGCAGGTGGTAAGTATATGAAACATTTGTATGTACACTTTCTCATGTTCTTTTAAAGAGTGCTAATTAATTAAGAGTGGATCTTGTGACTAGGATACTAAAAATTCTCCTGCACCCTTAAATTGTAACTTCCAAGAAGTTTAGAAAAAAAGGAGCCAACACTGCAATGTTTCCATACTTGAGTTTCCAATAAGAATAATATGTTCTTACAAAATTTTTTCTATTTTCCCCTCGAGGGAAATTTAAAACCTTAGTGTCACAAGATACTTTTTGCAAAATTTGATTCTTCAGAATAAACAAAAAACATGCTCTTGCAATTGTGTCAACACAGCTGTTTACAGTGTTGTGTGCAATAACCTTTTTTTACGGGGGAAATATTCACTAAATTCACTTTCTAACTCAATGCACAGCGGACTCACAAACTGATTAGACACAAGCCAAGGCTGTAAATAACTGGAGACAATGAAAAGATTGGTTTTCCTCCCCCTTTATCTTTTTATTGACAGGAAAAATAATGAATTAACACAGTTATTGTAGCAGTAATTCTTTTTATGACACGCTGTGCATATTTTGGGGTTATGATCTTTTTGTGGCTAAAATGTGCAGTCAGTTGCACGTAGCTCTTCCACACTGCATTATTTCAAGAGAAGAAATTTATTGAAATATAGTGCCAACAAGCATAATCAATAGTTCATTATATTTATGCTTCAGGGACATCTGAAGAGAAATGTACATAAATCTGTTTCTGTGCAAAGGTTCTGTCGTGCAATAAATTGAGGATAAACTCACTTTCCAAAACCATACCCTTTTCTCTTGCCCACTATTCCACTAGAGGGTAGTATTGGTCAAAAGAAACATTTATTTTCCTGCCTTCTAGTTAACAATTTTATCATTAAAACCCATAATAGTTTGTTTCCTATGGGTATAATTTTTGTTGGTCTGAACAAAAATTAGTTTCTATGTTTTAAAAGCATATTCTGAATGTTATCACAATTCTCATCTAGAATAATACCATACTTTTCTTTAAAAATGTAAAGAAAAATGTGTTATGCTAGTAAAACTTGCAATTTGTTTCCATGTATCAAGCAAATAAAATTGTATCTGAAGAATAGGTAGTTAGAAGGAATAAAACATGAGTTTTATTTACTTATTTTCTAAATTTAAATATAAACTAGCCACAGAAACAATTTATACTTTGGCAGACTACAAAGTAGATTTAAGGAATCCTTTTAATGAGCATGCCAGGAAGATAGAAACTTGCTGGTAAGCTTGCAAATTAAAGACAAGTTGAAGGTTCAGAAAAAAAATGAGAAATAGATAATACAATTTTTAATTTTCAGAAATCACATGTAAACATTGTTCTGCATAGAAGAGCTTTCTATTTAGACGGTAAAAAGAAAGTTCTAACCAGCTACAGCTTTATTATCTTTTAAAAATAGATAAAAATATAGCGAATGCAGGCCTTTAAAATCCTAAAGTTTAATGAGAGTTCTTTAAGTAGCCAATAGGTATAAGCTACTGGGTGGAAGGATTTCAGATGTTTGTCTAATGCTTTCTAGGGTTGGCACTGCCCACGCTGACCTATGTGTCTGCTTTACCCTCCATAACCCCTTGAAGTTTATGGAGCTGACACCTACCTTTTTTCTTCTTCTTTTTTAAGTTTACCAGTTTATTGACACAAAGACTGATTCATGAATCAGGCAACACTCAGAACCAGAAGAGGTTCAGTGAGCTTTGACTAGCAGTGTGTGAGCAGTGAGCTTTTATAGGCTGAATGCAGAAACAAAGAAGATAAATTACCTGACTGAATACAGTTGTGTATACATTTTACCTTATATGGGTATGAAGTGATGGAGCATTTTTCTTATGTGGTCATGGTGTGTTGAGTTGGCTGCCTGTGATTGGCTGAAACGGACTATTTTTTTTTGGCAAAATATATTCCCCTAAGTTTATTTGCTTACTAAGTTAGGTTGTGGTTAGAGAGAAACTCAAAAACATAGACAGCCTCAGGTTAATGGCCTCCAGTTTACTTAATTTAACAATAATTATTTTATAACCGTGTAAAGATTAAATCAAACTTTGAACAAAGAACTAAGCATAAAGCTTTCACCTTGATACAAACTCTTCATTGGAAGACCATACAGTTGATTATCTGCCTGTTACTAGTTCTGTTTTCTAATGTCAGATGACTTATATTTGCTCTCCTAGTTGCTGTTTTTTTAAATATTTCTTATATTATTAACTTTCTGCAGATTTTTTCCTTTTGACTTCTCTATTGTCTTTTCTGACTTACCTGTCTTCCTGTATGCTTCTACACATAGAGTAAAAAAATGCCACATCTCCAGCTAGACAAATACTTCAGGTTTTGCATGGGGCTTTCTTAAATACAAGTCATCAATTTTTCTCAACTTAAAAAAAATTAAACCCTACACTGGAAGTTTCTTCCTTGGTTACTAATTTGCTGTTGTCATTAACATTATTCATAATATTTCTGAGTTTGTATCTATTCTAGATCCTTAGTGGTAGTATATCTCTCATTTAGAGATAATGGAAATTATGTCTTGCCACAAACAGCAAAATGTACATGATCTCTCTGTATGACAAATATTGATGGAGCTTCTGCTGTGCTTTAGGCAGTACCTTACATGTTGAGGATGTGGTCACAGACAAGAAAGAAATTTTGCCTGCTGAGCTTACAGTTTAATGTGGAAAGCAAAAGTTAAGGAAAAAAAAGAATTTCAAGTATAGTAAATGTTATAAAACAGGAAGTACATGGATATGACGTGAGTATACAGCAATTAACATAATTAAATTTAACATGAGATGTATCTCAGTAGCCTAAGCAACTGCCCTGATCACTCATACATGCTAGCAGGCTAAGTAGTCTCCCAAAACAGATACTAAATTAAAGGAGGACAAGATTGTTCAATGCTGACAAACCCACTAATTGAATACAGAATTCTAGACTGCATATGTTTTTCGTGTGTTGGAATGGGAATGGGGGAAAAGGGAAATGATAAACTTTTGGATTATTTACTAAACTATAACACTATGGCTAATTAGGAGAATACATACTTATTCTGAATTTTTGAAAACATTCTATCTAATAATATCACTCTATTTCAGATTTTCTCAAAAAGGAAATAACAGTTGTGTGTGTGTGTGTATTTATTTTTACTGTATATCAGACATTAAGTTAAGCATGCTAAATGCATCATTTAAACATCCCTAAAATACATGTTAGTTATTATTTTTGTTACTATTATTCCTATTTTAAATTTAAAGAAACTAAACCTTTGAGACAGTAAGTTGCTCATGGTTATTCAGTTAATAAAGGAAGAAGATATGATTTACATCTGTAATGTCAGATCCTAAAGGCATGGCTCTGATATCTAGAGGCAAAGAGAAAGGAAACAGAAAAAAATCAACAGAAGATTCTATATATAATGACATAAGTAGAATTTTTATTAAAAGTGAACACGCAACTTTAAAAATATATTTTCCCAAAAATAGTTTTGACATTTATTTTATTCTTCCAAATAGTTACTCTACTTTTGATTTGGCAAAATGGTGAGATTCTAAAAATTGCATAATGCTATCTATTTCCTTAAAGATAATTTTATCGTTATTTATAATGCTTTTTTCTCCATAAGAAGATAAAAAGTTGCAGCAGTTGCATTTGCACACCTAAAAGAAGAATACTTTCAATATTTAACCCTGCAAATAGTTATTTTTACTAAAACTTGAGGATGTTTTTCCTAAATAGAATTATTTTGGAAACTTAATCATATTAGAGGCTTCACAAACAAAATGAATCTTGGGAGATGTAGAAAATTACATTTTCTTTTCTTGAAATTTACAAGCTACACTAGCATATTAAAGATTCTTATAGGAAAGCCTGTAGTATAGAAATGTGCTTGCTTTTCTATAGCCCAGTGTTTCTCAAATATATTTGTCTATTATTTTATTTGTATGAGACACTCATATTGTCTTGAGAAACTAGTGCTTTATGAAATGTATCCTGAGATATACTGTTCTAAGATAGCAATGGGAGAGACTATTACTGTTTGAAATATCATAGGACTTTTAGTGAATTAATATTTTCAGAGAATATATTGAAGACTCTAGTCCATCAAGAGTGCCCCCAGTGTGTGACAGCTAGTTCATCAGAGTAGAGACAGCAGCTCAAGCAGTAACAGGACTTGGCCATGAAAAGAGGGCCTCCTGGGAAACAGGGAACAATGGGCAACAGTTAACAGGTGTCCATGGGGCTTAGAGCACGCATTGCCTCCATTGGAAGGCAATTAAAATCGGAGATGCAGCAAAAGCAAGTCTTGCTTAATTTGCCTTGGTAAGCAAGGGCGAATGTGATTACTATTAAAAGTTAAAAGGACTTAATCATGTACATGAGAGAAGTTCTTCTTGGTGACTACCAGAAACTAGTAGGTGACATTAGAGAGCCATGAGAGAGACCCATAGAAATACAAATAATTACTGCTTAGAGATACTATTTTTAAACCTAGACATAAACATTTTTGTTTCCTCTAGTTTGGAACTTTAGAGGAAAATATCACATTTTAGTCCTAACACTCTAAAATAGCAGAGGTTGAAGCTATATTGACCTGTCCTCCCTGTTGAGTTCATACTCTTTAACTTTGATGATGAATATATAGGAAAGAACACACTAAAAATAATATAACAATGCAAAATGGAATAGCAGAAAACATTTGAATGCTACACTTCAAAACCAATATTTCCTTCAGGCCAAACAACTCCAAGGGAACAATAAGCAAGTTACAAAAATAATGATAAATCTGATCATACACCAACTAGTTGGTTCACTGAAATTATCATTTATTCAAATCCTCCCTTCAGGCAAAAGAAGGATGTATGCTAAAAATAAAATGTGCAGAGTTTCTGTTTTGCTTGAGTACAGGATGACCTCCTGTTCTTTCAAGCCTAGAATCCTTCAATGAAAGCAGAAACAGGACTATACCAACACTGCCATGACGGAACATTAGGGGCACATTCCTGCCT
Source organism: Tarsius wallacei (assembly GCA_963574415.1). Lineage (NCBI taxonomy): Eukaryota > Metazoa > Chordata > Mammalia > Primates > Tarsiidae > Tarsius > Tarsius wallacei. The sequence continues at coordinate 2,024 of CAUYQG010062250.1, read as the reverse complement.
CTCAGGTGTCTATGGTTTGCCAAATGCTGCCTTGATAATAGGCACTGCATTTCCATCTAGAGCAACTATTATCTCTCATATTCTATGGAACATTTCTTTCTGGAGGAGGAAACTCCTCTGAAAGATAAAAATCCTAGCTCCATCCTCAAAGAGCCACTGTGTTTCACAATGAATTCAGTTCTTGTTGTGATGTGATCTTGCTGATGGTCTTTTGTTTCTGATTGTTCCATCCATCTCAGCCTGTTGCCACCCTTGCACACTCTAACACAGGCAAATGTGACCAAGGGTGAATCTTGGCTCCTTCCTTCACCCTTCCTTCTTTCCCTATCTCTTCTATTCCTATGCAGCCACTCTATCAAAATCTATAATCACAATATCACTTAGGTTATCTGCTTATCTTGGATAAGTCCTTTGTGGTCCTTATAATGCCGCCCAGTGTCATATATACATTTACATATTTAACTTTTATGATGTGTGGATTCAGTTTCCAGTTTGTATCAAATAGATTTTTGCTTTCTATATTATGTTACATCTCTGACCGTAAGATCAGTATTTATATCACAACTTAGTTTGTAGTTAAGATTTCATTCTGGGTCTTCAGAATAGCTTTTCAAACTATTTAGAATTTTATTTTTATTTATCAGATATTTACCCATATCATCTAATTTACTATCATCACATATTTAATTCTTCTGGACAATCAATAAGGATATTAAATAAAAAGCCTTATTGCATCATATTATTTGTATGATCATCACTGGTTTTGTTTTGGATCCTTGGAACTTTGCATTATGAAAGGTTTTTGCAGGTATCTGTGATAAATTTCTATTTTATTTATACTGTGAAAATATTTTTCCTTCCAAATAATAATTGAATTTTCCCATTCTCATTTCAATTTTAAATAGGACTAGACATTAAATACTTAGTCTTTTTTTCCCTTCCTTTTCTTCTTTACAAAAGAAATTATGTTTCTGCTCATTTTCAAAGAAAGAGTTTCAAGTTGCTTTTCCTGTGGTGACTGTTTGGGTACCAATATATCTTAGCAAATACCAGGCAATTATGTTATCAACAAAACAGCTTGTCAGTACTACAAGTAAGCAGACCAATAGTAGACAATTTGCAAACTTGGGAAAGACCTACATTTGTGAAGAAATAAGAATTGTACTCCTTTCTTCCATTTAAAATAAACAAGATAATATTTTCATGGATCTCAATGACATATAATAAAGCTTTAAAGCCCTTTTTGTGATAATCTCCACTCTGAGTTAGCAGAAAAAAGAAAAGCAAGTGTCAGACTGCATTGGGGAAAATTTCTTGCAAATTTTATTATGCTTATAGCAACCTGGAAATAATAAATGTAATATTGAATATATCAATAACTGAATATTGATTGTCTCATTTTAAATGTACAATAAATAAGAAATAACTTTCCATGGGTCAGGAAGCCTTGACCAAGTAATAGTTTGACTTCTCTAAATAAGATAAAACAACCAAGACAACAAAAATTAAACTAACACTCTCTTAAATCTGAGGAACAAAATAATCCATCAGTAAGTAATTTCTTTCAAAATGCTGATGTAGAAGTTTTAAGTGATAGCCTATATTTTATAAAGGGGGAGTCAGGCAACATGAACTTTTTAAGAAGGTTGAGTTTCAGACAGAGAATGAGTTAGTGCATATCTTTCTTCATAAGATGATATCGCTTGACCATTTTGACTCCACTAACTTCATCCATTGTAACAAACAAAGCAAATGAATCCAAACTGAATCTTGAGTTGCCAAGCTAGAGTCTTTGAGTGTTTACTATATTAATAAACATCATTATCAACCACATCCTCCTCAGAGAGAAGGCCATATTATTAGAGCATCTATCTTTCAATCTACGTAGGCTGGGGGAAGGTAATTAATAGTAAGTCTTTTTTCCCTTCTCTATCGGAAACATCAATGAATAAATCATTTTTCTATTTTCAATGTTTTAAAAGTTCAATTTCACCAAACCATGTGGGCAGGCAATAATAGACCAG
>CAUYQG010062243.1:0-60363 GCA_963574415.1 Tarsius wallacei | reverse complement strand
TTTTTTTTTTTTTTTGAGTTGAAGTCTCACTCTGTCACCCAGACTGGAGTGCAGTGGCCGCTCCCGGCCACCGCAGCCTCGACCTGCTGGGCTCCGGCAATCCTTCTGCCTCAGCCTTCCAAGTAGCTGGAACTACAGGCGCGTGCTACCACACCGGGCTAATTTTTTGATTTATTGTAGAGATGAGGTCTCACCAAGTTGCCCAGGTGGGTCTCGAACCTGTGGGCTCAGGCAATCCACTCACCTCAGCCTCCCAAGGCGTGGGATTACAGGCTGAGCCACCGAGCCCGGCTATTTTAAATTTTAAAGCACTACAAAATGTAGAGTGTAATTATTGCTGGTATTGTGTTAGAAAATTATAGAAAGAAAAACTATTTTCCTTGGCATTTAGAAATTTTTCCTTAGCAATGAGAAAAAATTTTGAAAGTCTAAGGTTCTTGTTGTAAGGAAGAGTTGTCATAACTGGGAGGGTGTCTATAATCCCGGCACTTTGGAAGGTGGAGGCAAGAAGATTGCCTGAGCCCAGGGGTTCGAAACCAGCCTGGGCAACTTAGTGAGACCTCATCTCTAAAACTAAAAAAAAAAAAATTAGCCAGGTGTGGTGATGCACACCTGTATTTCTAGCTACTTGGGAGGCTGAGGTGGAAGGCATACAGGAGGCCGAGGCTGTGATGGCCGTGAGTGTGCCACTGCACACCAGCCTGGGCAACAGAGTGAGACTCCAACTCAAAAAAAAAAATAGTGTTAGTGGAAGAGTTGTCCCATCTCCCTCATTAATTTATTTACCCCACTATTTAATTATATTAGAATGGAATCATGGATATATATTTTACTCTATAGATTATCATTATTATTTATTTTGATGCTTAGATTGTGTCAGATTTGGCCACTGGGAACCTCCTGTATCCCTTTAGTGTGCTTCTGATCTTGAACACTTCTTTTTTTTTTTTTTGAACACTTCTTTTTTTTAAAAAAGATTTTTAAAAAAATTTAATTTTAAAGATGTGGAGTATGATTCAGGGTTAGGTATACAAATGTTCATTATGCAAGTACCCTTGTTGATAAGGGGTGCCCCCCGAGCACTTCTTTAACTTCTGGTTCTACAAAATGTTCTAGGCCCATTTTGAACTTTCTCTTTTCTAGTCTTGGAATCAGCTGTTTCTCCAAGGGGTCCTGCTTCTTTTACCGATATCTTTGGAGCCAAGATCTAGGCACTAGATTGTTCAATGCTGCTGAGATATCTTTTCTTCTAGACCTTCTTACTGGACAGAACAAGGACATATATAAATACACACACTGTCTCTGTTTCTTTCTCTTTGTGTGCGTGTATAATAAAAACACATGATTTTATACTGCTGTCTCCAATTCCAATCCAACACCACAGAATCCATTCTAGCCTTCTCCCTTTCATTATTTGTAAATGTTTTCTCCAATGGTGAAATAGATACCTGGCTATTATTATCCACAATATAACTGTCTGCTCAATCCTATATAGTTTCAGAATGATTTATTAATTCACGTGCAGTATCATTTTGTCTTTATGCTTAAAATCTATATTAAATGTTATTTTCTAAAGTTACATAGGTTAGTTCTTTTCCTCTTTGTCCCCTTAAATAGGGCTATGTGAGTCCTTTATAAAACAGTTAAGTTCATTTTTTGTTATTTGTATTCCATTTTGAGTTTTATCAAGATCTTGTTGATTTTAATCATTTATTTATTTTTTGCATATCTGAAACAATATAATTGTTCTGAAAATCAGAATTATATAAGAAGAAATATATATATATATATATTTTTTGAGTTGGAGTCACACTCTGTCGCCCAGACTGGAGTGCAGCGGCCGCTCCCGGCCACCGCAGCCTCGACCTGCTGGGCTCCGGTGATCCTTCCACCTCAGCCTTCCAAGTAGCTGGAACTACAGGTGTGCTCTACCACACCCGGCTAATTTTTGATTTATTGTAGAGATGAGGTCTCACCAAGTTGCCCAGGCGGGTCTCGAACCCGCGGACTCTGGCAATCCACTCACCTCAGCCTCCCAAGGCGTGGGATTACAGGCTGAGCCACCGAGCCCGGCTAGAAATAGATATATTTCCCCTTCTCCTTTCCACCCTGTTCTATCACCCATCTTTCCATTCTGCTTCCATCCCTGTAGGTAGCAAATTTTATTAGGTTCTAGTTAATCCTTTCTATATTTCTTTTTGCTAAAATGAGCAGATACATGCATATTTTCCTTTTATTTTTCTTCCATAAATGGCAGGAACCATAAATACTGTCTTGCATTTTGCTGTTTTCACTTTACAATACATCCTGGAAACCACTGTGTAACAGTTCAGAGATGTCTTCCTTATTCTTGTTTTGCAGCTGCATATCTCTTCCTTTGTGGATATACCATAGTTTATCCATCTACTTATTCAATTTATGGGCATTTAGGTTATTTCTAATATTTTGAAATTATAAATAATGTTGCAATGGATAACCTTGCACATATGTATTTTTCTTCTGTTGCAAGTGCTTCTTTGGGGTGACTACCTAGAATTGTAATTGTTGGGTTAAAAGCTCCATGTAGGCCAGGCACAATGGCTCAGCCTGTAATCCCAGCACTTTGGGAGGCCAAGGCGAGAGGATTACCTGAGCCTGGGAATTCGAGACCAGCCTGGGCAACTTGGTGAGACCTTGTCTTTACAATAAATCACACAAAAGAACTAGCTGGGCGTGGTGGCACGCGTCTGTAGTTCCAGCTACTTGGAAGACTGAGGCGGAAGGATCGCCTAAGACCCGCAGGTCAAGGCTGTGGTGGCCGTGAGGATGCCACTGCACTCCAGCCTGGGCGACAAGAGTGAGGCTCCAACTCTAAAAGAAAATCTCCATGTAGATGTAGTTTTGTTAGGTATTGCCAAATTCTTCTCCAAAACAGTTTTTAGGAGCAATGTCTAAAAGTGTCTGCTTCCTACAGTCTCAATAGCAGAATGCATTCTTATACTTTTAAACTTTTACTAATATGGTTTGTGCAAATTTTAAGTGTAAATCTCTTAAATTGTATTGTTGTTAGAATGAATACTTTGATCATTCTTTGGCTTTTGGGATCCACCAGATAATTTCTTTGAAATCCTGTGTAGTTCTATGATTTTTGTCAAAATCTTAAAGTTTTATTTATTCTTTTACTCATTAACTATTCAAAAAATACATTTGAGTAGTATCTATTTCCTAGACAATGTGCTTGCCCTCAAGGAACTTACTAACAGGTAGGATGAGGTAACAAGTACATGGACAATTGCAACACAGTGTCCTGAGTGACTTATAATTGGTTGTGGGGTGGGATGGTGCAAATAAACTGAAAGTATTAAGGGGACACGAAAGGGGAGTACTTTCTCCTGTTTGCAAGAGGCTTCCTGGAACAATTGATTTCTTAGCTGAGAGGACCTTCAACAGGATTAACCAAAGGAAAGAAGAAGGAAGGAGTGTCGGTAAGCTTTCCAGACACTACTCTGCATGAACAAAACCCACCTTCCCCGGGTGAGGGAAGAGAGACAGTATATTTTGAAATTGCGAGGAGTTGTGTTATTGATACATAGGATTCATGTATCATTCGAGGATGTGGTGAAATGAGGGAGGACCAGAAGGGAATGTGATTCAAGAGGTGTGTTGAGAAGTTTAGACTTCACCAGAGATCAAAGGAGACTTGTGGAAAAGTTTTAAGCAGAGCCAAGTGTCATCATCAGGATTTTTATTGTGGGAGTGACAATGAGGTGTTCCCAAAGAACTTGAGGTTTGATCTCAAAGGGTTACATTATGTCATATACATAGAAACATGCTAAATCAAGTATAAGAGAGAACCAGTCCCTAGGCCAAGAATTGACAATGATCTTGAAGAAGGTGGTCAGAAATAAAGACAAGATAAGAAAGAGGATATCTTAAAGAAATACTTTACCTGCTCTGCTGGATTAAAATGAATCCATTTTTGAGAAAAGAAGCTGCTTTTGGTGTACTGGGCTTTTCCAGCTGAATTTGAAGAACACTATTAGTACATGTGTTGATCTCAAAGCTGTCTATACCCATACCACTTCTGGTTTACATGAACTCGGCTTCACTATAGGTTGCTTCATTAATGTGACTTTATTATTCCACTGTCTTTATCAACTTGATTTTATTATTTCAGAAAATTTTTGCCCAGGAAGAAAAATTTCCTGATTACTTCATTGCTCACTTCAGAAAATTCCCCAAAATCCATTTAAACATATATTAGACTATTCAAAGTGACATCAAACAGCTGCTTACTCTTTAAGAATTGCTTTGAAACCCCTTTTTTTCGGAAACCCTTTCCTCTCTGTCTACCATTTCTAAAATAATGTATCACAAATTTGCCCAATCATAATAAAGCCCCCACATTTCACAGCAAAAAATCCTTAAACGAGAACCCCTAAATCTCATAAATATCCTATCTTTGCCGTTTCTCTTCTGAGACACCATAAAGATTCTTTTCAAGGTAGTGACCCCTCTTACTGTGGCAAGCAGTGAACTCAGATTTACTTTATCAACAGGTTATTTTGATGGTATTTTCAGGGGGTAAAATACCTGTCAGATTTATTTCTGATGTTGTCTACAAATGATGCATTTTGCATAAATGATAACCTATAGTTTGAAACCATAGGCCTAACTTAACAGTCCCAAAATATCTCAGTTAACTTTCGAGTTTTTCCTCTTTCTTTCAATCTGACACATGGCATTTACAAAGAGAGAGGCCTCAAGGAATGCCGTTCATGGTTCAGTCAAAATTACTGTTTTCCAATTAGTGAATCTGGACACACACCATGGTTACAGGACTAAGTAAGCGCACTATGCATCCCAGCCAATCAGCCTACACCCACCAAGAAAGACTTTGGGGGTGGGGGGAAAGCTATATAGATTTTATGTAAATTTGGTATTTATGAGCACCAAACTTTTAGCACTGACATCTGCCTGGGAAGAAACTTCATTTACAGCAGTGGCAGAAATGAAGTTCACAGTGAACTAGTTTTGGATACCATATGCTTTCACAGGCTGAAGAGGAGGGAGAAAGGAGACATTTCGAAAACAGATTTCTCTTGCTCTCACTGTGGATGATGTTGCGTGACAACATTGTGACATCACCACTTACGCTATTTTACTTGCTGTTGCACCAATACAGCATCAAGGAGTGCGACGGCACCTTGGATGGAGAACGCCCTCCTTCTACGGAACTTCAGGCACTTCACAGGCATTCTTTCTAAACCTCACAACATCTCTCGAAGGTATTGCCAAACTGGAGGCAAATTTCACAGTTTAATCATGTGGAACACATTGGTAAATATAGATGTGCCTTTTAGAAAGTGGCTTCAAAGTGTATTTTGCAGCTCACGAGACGTTTCTCAGGGTGTAAACCAGTGGTGTAATGTAAAGCTTTTGGCCCTCCCCCATACGAACTGGGGGATAGACGTGCTTGGCATGACACTCACAGTGGCGCAGAGGAAAGCAGTGTGTGTGTGTGTGTGTTTGTGTGTGTGTGTGTGTGTGTGTGTGTGTGTGTGTGGAAAAGGCTGACAGTTTGGTTATGTGTCCTCCCCTTTGCTTTATCTCCAAGGCCACAACAGGGGTGCTTTCTGCACCTCCAACTCATTCTTTCTTTTCCAGCATCAAAGAGAAAACAGGGTTATAAAAGTGGACTTGAAATTAAGAGTCTCAGCCGGGCTCGGTGGCTCAGCCTGTAATCCCACGCTTTGGGAGGCTGAGGTGAGTGGATTGTCTGAGCCCGCGGGTTCGAGACCCGCCTGGGCAATTTGGCGAGACCTCATCTTTATAATAAAATAAAAAAATTAGCCGGGCGTGGTAGCGCGCGCCTGCAGTTCCAGCTACTTGGAAGGCTGAGGCGGAAGGATCGCCGGAGCCCAGCAGGTCGAGGCTGCGATGGCCGGGGAGCGGCCACTGCACTCCAGTCTGGGTGACAGAGTGAGACTGTAACTCAAAAAAAAAAAAAAAAGAAAAGAAAAGAAAAGAAAAGAAATTAAGAGTCTGGTTAGCAGATCAAAAAAGTCCATTTAATTCACAAGGTCTGTTGAGGACAGCCCTGGCAATCTAACTAGTATTTGTAATATAGTTTTAATGGGAAATGTGTCCTGATAAAATGGAAATGTGGTCCTATTGCAGATGTGCCATTTCTTATCCTACTCTCTCCAGAGTCACAGCTAAAGGGGATGGGGCTCGTTCTTAGGATACTTCTCCCACCCAAACTCCCCCGTTTTCTGTCCAAGACCCTTACTTCTCCCAGTTCCCTAGAAAAGATTGTTGATATGGAGCAGAGACCTTACTGGGAGTCTTAGTTGTGTCCTGTAATCGCTGTGGGAACCTTCAGTGAGTTGTTAAACCTCCCTGAATCTGTTTCCCTGTTTGTAATTTATAAACACCACTGAACTCCTCTTGTTGTTGTAAAGATTAAATAAGGCCACCTGTGTTGTGAATTCTAAAGTTTTATCCAGATGACATGCATTTTCTTCCAGCACTGAAGAGCTGTCCAGCAGACCAAACAAGGCCAATAAAAAACACATTGACTGTCCAGTGTTCTGGGAGGGATTTACTCCACCCTTTTGGGTTTCATCCAAACCAGAATACTTTTGAAAGGGAAAGAAGGAGCAATTAATGACTCCAAGATGACAACAGACACAATGTGGGACTGTCCCAGGCAAACTAGGATGTATGTTTAACCTGCATATGGAGAACTTTTGGGTGGGAAGTGTCTGTGCCTAATTATACATGTAATTTATTAAAATTCTTGCACCTGGCCGGGCTTGGTGCCCCAGCCTGTAATCCCAGCACTTTGGGAGGCTGAGGTGAGTGGATTGCCTGAGCCTGTGTGTTCGAGACTAGCCCAGGCAACTTGGTGAGACCTTGTCTCTACAATAAATCAAAAAATTAGCCAGGCGTGCGCTTGTAGTTCTGGCATCTTGGAAGGCTGAGACAGAAAGATTACCGGAGCCCAGCAGGTCGACGCTGGGGTGGCCGTGACCATGCCACTGCACTCCATCCTGGGCGACAGAGTGAGACTCCAACTCAAAAAAAAAAATTCTTGCACTTTATGAGTATCATTGAATGCTCACTTACCACTTGAACCTGTAACACGTATCTCCTGTTTTCACAACTCTGTGTATAGCTCGCATTTCCCAAAATGTGGTATTTAAACAACTGGTGATATATGAGACCATGTTAAGTGGTCCACAGCAAACATCAGTCTTTTTTTTTTGAGTTGGAATCTCACTCTGTCGCCCAGACTGGAGTGCAGTGGCCGCTCCTGGCCACCGCAGCCTCGACCTGCTGGGCTTCCGCCTCAGCCTTCCAAGTAGCTGGAACTATAGGCGTGCGCTGCCACGCCTGGCTAATTTTTTGATTTATTATAGAGATGAGGTCTCACCAAGTTGCCCAGGTGGGTCTCGAACCCTCGGGCTCAGGCAATCCACTCACCTCAGCCACCCAAGGCGCGGGATTACAGGCTGAGCTACCGAGCCCGGCTCAAACATCAGTCTTTTATCATGTCATATTTATAATTTTGGAAGGGAAAAAGTTTTGTTTTTAAAATCAATTTATTTAGGTAAAAGTTTGAATTGGTTTAGAGGGAACAATTAAACAAAGCATACTAAAATTGGATTACAGACATATAAAGGTTGACCTAGAATGACTGACATGTAGAAAGCCCTGCTTTATAAGATACAGCCAGAACGAAAGAATATGCTACTCAATATTTGAATAAACTGCACAATAACCTATCACCTTTTTTCTTTTTTCAAGGAAAAGTACTTTTCCAGGGTTGAAAATCAGTACCCGATTGTGGCCTAAATGAGGGAAATAGAAATGGAATAATTACAACTGGTGATGAGCTTTGGATACATTGTTTGTTTTCTTCTTTTTTGAGTTGGAGCCTCACTCTTGTTGCCCAGGCTGGAGTGCAATGGCATGCTCATGGCCACCGCAGCTCCGACCTGCTGGGCTCAGGCAATCTTTCTGCCTCAGCCTTCCAAGTAGCTGGAGCTACACACACATGCCACCACACCCAGCTAGGTTTTGTGATTTATTGTAGAGATGAGGTCTCACCAAGTTGCCCAGGCTGGTCTCAAACCCCCAGGCTCAGGCAATCCTCTCGCCTCAGCCTCCCAAAGTGCTGGGATAACAGGCTGAGCCACTGCGCCTGGCTGATACATTTTCTAATAAGTCCCAGGTCTTGCCATAATTTCTGTATATTATTAATGTAAATTATGTATGAAGAATTGATAGCAATTGGCAAAATTCTATACATATGCTGGTGGGTTCTTTGTGGGAATATTTTATGCATGTTGACTCTTTGAGACATGATGTAAGACAGGGAGTGAGCTGGCCCTGTGTTGAGAATTTCAAGGATGAAGAGTCTTCAAATTCTTTGAGTACTTCATTTAATTTCCTGGTGATACAAAGTTCTTCCTGATATCTGGCCCCAATCTCTTCTACTTTAAGTGCAGTCTCTGGAGAAACAGAAAAATAGGGAAAGTTTTTCCATCTTGGCTCTCCGCCTTTGGCTGTAAAGACAGTGACAGCAGTGAATGTCCTAATTCTCACCTCGGTGTGCTTACACTTGATTTTCTTTTTGTTTGTGATTTCTGGCTATGGAAACATGGGCGCTTTTTAATGTTTTTGTTTGCTTAAAATGGAGATAATTTAGGTAATGTATCAAGATACTTTGTATGAATGACCAGAAGTTAGTCATTAGCAATCATACCTTTTCCTAACACACTTCAAAATATTTAGAAGATGGTCATTTACAGATATCTGTGTGCACTAGAGCTCAAGGTTTGTAAAGGTTTACAAGTATTTATGTATGATGTTATGTGTATTTTTCAGAGTGTTTTTTTTCCTCTTATGGAACTTTGAAAAATGAAGAGAATTAAGTTGTTTCTAAAAAGCTGAACAGTCTGCCATCTCTTTTTCTTTTCTGGGCTACGGTCCAATTTGCACAGCAGTTGCAAAGAAAAAGCAAACGCATCACTAGATTCAGCGAGAAATATTGTAACAGTATGTAATCTCTGTCAAGATAAAATTGCTTTGTGATTTACATTACAATAAATCCTGACCTTTAAGTGCTGCAGACTAAGCTAATCTGTGAAGTACTTTATTTCAACATTGAATCAGCTAGTGCAGCTCTACCCGAGTGACTGTATTAGTCCCACCGTGGTGTGGTTAAAGAGCCTATATATATCGAAGCAGATTACAGAGCATTGTTCTATGTGTACTATAATAAGTAGGATAATTGAAATATTCAGTCTGTTTCATCATTGTGAAATAACAGAATTATTTTAACCTCCCCTTTGTTTGCCTATTATGGGAATTGTAAGTAGCTACAGTTAAATATCATTAGGACCTGATTTAGATTGATTAGGACAAGGAAATTTAGAATTAAGGTTAAAATATCACATGACATTTCAGCCTTAGTTCACTTCTTAGGACTGTTATTTCTTTTTCTTTTTCTGGTAAAATAGTTAAGATGTCACGTAGAAATTTCCCAAAATTTGAATTTCTGGCTTTTTGTCTGCCCAAGTCAAGGGTTAGGCTCATCAATCACTGGAAAGTGGAATGTTCTCAGAGGTATTATACATTTAAAAAAAATAGGAATTTATCAAATTTGGAGAATTTTTAACTATTAATTCTTAAATATTTCTTTTCCTCCCCTCTCTTAGCTTTCCCCTGGATTTTGATCACACATACATTAGGCCCTCGATAATGTCCCAGAGGTGACTGATACTCCCCCTTCCCTTCTTTTTTTCTCTGTGCTTCATTTTGGATGGTTTCTGTTGTGTGTCTTCAAATGTATTGAAATTTTTATTCCTTGCAGTTCCCAATCTAATATGCTAATCACATCTAGCACATTTTTAATTTCAGGTACTCAATTTTTCATCTCAGGAAAGTTTCATTAAGAAAATAATCTTCTCTTTCTCTCCTCATCATAGTCATGTTTGCTAATTCCCTCATCTCCATCACCTGTGCATCTTCTTGTGTCTGGTGATTTTTGATTGGATACTGGATATAGTGGTTTTGTTTTGGGGTGCTAAAATTTTTGTTTTGGGGTGCTGGAATTTGTTGTATTCCTTTAAATACTGTTGGATCTTGTCCTATCATGTGGTTAAGTTCCTGGAAATTGGTTCCATTCTTTTGAAGCTGGTTTTTGAACTTTGTTAGGTAGATCCAGAGCAGCATTTGGTCTAGGGCTCATTTGGCCTCACAATAAGGCAGGACCCTTTCAAAGACCCTTCCTAGTGCTTTGTGTGTCAGGAGGTCTTTCCACTCTGGCTGGTAGAAACATGGGCTTTTTCCAGCCCTATAGGAGCCGTGAGAATTGATGGACCTACTGCTTTCTCCAGCTTCCTTATTTGGCCAGAGTTACTTTCTTCTCTTGCATGTGTAGACCAGCACTCAGCCAAAGATTTGAGGGGGACCCTCCACAGATCTCTGGAAATTTCTATGTAGCTCCCTTTTCTTTGACCACAAATTCTAGCTGCCTTGGTTCTTCCTGAATTCCAGTCTGTCTCTGCTTCTCAGTGAGATCACAGGGCTCAGTTTGGGTCCTCTTCCTTTCCTGAGGACTAGAAACTATCTTCAGGTAGTAAGCTGGGGCAATGGAAGAGCCCATGCTGTCTGCTTCTCTTTTCTTAAGGATCACACTCCTGTGCTGTTTATTGTTGAACATCTGAAAACCATTGTTTCCAATAGTTTATCAAGTTTTATCATTGCTCAAGGTGGCAGTCACTCTATTACTCTGTTATGGCCAGACCACATGTATCAGATGGCTAGAATTTAATACATAGTTTAATATTTTTATTTAACTGGTTACTCAGGATTCTTGCCAGGATATATTTCTGGAGACAGTAAAATAAGTAATAAGAAGATTATTAAAACAAGTTCTGGACACAATGGTCTGTAACGATTGTTAATGCATGTTGCCCAACCGCAAAGCAATGTCATGATTGCAAAGCACATAGGGCACCGTGACCACCTTAGCTTCATTTACTTTATGTACAAGAAAGTGTTGTGTCCCCTTCCATTGTTTCTTATGGTAACTTGCTCTACTCCATTTTAAAGTCACATTGAGTGAGGGGAATAGTTTTAATTTTAGTAAGGCAAACACTTTTGTTATTTTGTGTATTTTTTTAAATTTTAGATTTTTGTAATACATTTATAGGATGCCTTGAGGGCAACTCAATTTGCATTGTAGGGGACCACCTCAGAAACTCACCTGGGACAGACCACTCTGCTGTGCCTTGGAGCACTATGGCCTGGAACCAGATTTTTTCATGAGATACTCCACATTATAAATAGAGATATCCTTGGGGCACTATATCAATGCAAACTGGAGGGTCTTCTCATACATTTTAAGGGGAAAACAGCAATTTCCATATCCCCAAGATGAGAGAAAGTAGTCCAGATGCTAAAAGGATACCTGAGTGCTTAGCTGAAAGATTAGTCTTTTGAAAGGTCAAAGTTATAGTTTCGAACAATTTTAAAATTAAAGTACAGTGAATTTTCTAGAGTCACTCACTTTAGTGCCAAAAAAGGGTATAACATTAATTGTTTAAAGAAAAGATTATATAAAAATGTTGATAAATTGTTATTGATAAGGTTACTTACACATATGCAAAGTCTTTCAGGCTATTAATTTCTTACCAATTTTTGTAATACTGACAGCTAATAGACAGTTATAACTTGGTGACTTTATGATATTTAAATTTTCTGTGACCTAATCTTAAGACTAGGCACAAGATAATCTCTCCAATCTTTTGTGATATCAATAAGATCAATATATGCCTCTAAAACAGCACTTTTATTTTTATCAGAAGAAGCTTGTTTTAGGCTTTGGGAATCTTTCTGTCCCCAGGTCTGTCACACACCCTTCCACCTCCTTGAGCACAAATATGGACCACACAGACCTTCTCGATGTTGATGCTTTGTCCTCAGCTATTGACTTGGTGCTTCAGTGGGATACCTTACTTGCCTATTTTGTTTTATACGTTGGTCTGTGGAATTTGGCTTTACTATCTTGTTTTTATGTTGGAATTTTGGGAGATTCAAAACTAACCGACTGCCACCTCTGTCTTCCCAGAATTTCCCTGTACCTTGACTTCTTAATGTTTTTGGAGGTGGAGTAGAGACCCATTTTAGGGGCCTGATGGACTCCCCCAAGCATAATAAGGGAAAAATTTTGAGCCGCTTTAGGGAAATTGTAGGCACTGAGCTATCACTGAGAAGTGAGTGAACAACCTGATAAGCAAGAAGGTAATAGTACCTTAAACAATAGTCACTCAAATAAATCAGAGGCACAGGGTGTTTGATTCCCTATAGAAACTACATAATAGCATCTTAACGTATTTGAGTTGTTTTTCAGAAACCAGGAAGCCACCAGATGGAAAGTGCTGACTGCTGTCATGTAGATCTCAGGCAAGGGGGAATTGAGGACTGAACTCTGACCACTATTCTTTGTTCTATGTTTCTTCCTCAGGAGCTTGGTGAGAGTTATGTCCATATAACTTAACAATCTTGCTAAACTAATCACTCTGACTCTGTACGTTGTGACTTGATTCTGGCTTAGTGTCACATTATGATTAACAGGTTTCCTTAACTAAAGTATGTTAAAGCCAAACCTTAACATTCCTTTCTGCCAATCCCAAGATTTTAAACAAAATCTTGCTTCCTTGACCAATTGCAAATAAAAGAATTTTTGAATCTACCCATGAACCTGTAAGCCCTGCTTCAAGTTATCCTGCTTTTGGGGTTATACCAATGTATAACTCCCATGTTTTGATTTATAATTTGCCTATAACTTTTGCTTTCCTGAAATGTGCCCTGGCCTTTAAAAACCCTTGCTTGTAAGCCATTGGGGATTACAGGTCTTAAGTGTTAGCTGCCTGTTTTCCTTGCTTGGCATCCTGCAATAAATGCCCTGCCTTCTCTTGCTACAAACCTCAGTGTTGGTACTTGGCTTTACTGTGTTATGTGAGTAGACCCAAGTTTGGTTAGGTAAAATTTTGTTATGTTATTTGGACTGGATAAAAAAATGTAGTACATATACACAATGGAATATTTTGCAGCAATAAAGAAGGACTTTGCAGCAATTTGGATGGATTTGGAGTCTATCATACCCAGTGATTTATCACAGAAACAAAGAACTGAGTTCCATATGTTCTCACTCATAAACTGACCTTGAACAATTATAATGCTATGAGAAAGCGATTGGCAGTAGTGGAAACTGTCAGGGGAGAGGGTGGGATTGGCAGTTGAGGGAAACTGCTAGGGGAGGGAGGGGCATACCTCATCAACAAGCATACTTGCATAATCAATGTTTGTATACCTAACCCTGAATTGTACCCCACATCTCTATAATAAATAATAATAAAAAATAAATAAAATAAACAAATAAAAAGAATGGAATATCTCCTAATATCCTTTCCAATTCTAAGACCCATAACTGAAAAATCAGCCCTATTTGGACCTAACTATACCCCAAATCACAGAGGAAGGAACACCTGAAGTATTGCCTCACTATTATGTTTTCAGACACTGTATGTCCATGATTAAGTTGCTAGGTACTATGGTTACATTTTGTCTGCTGAGTCTGTTTTCATTCTAATATCCATTCACCCATCTATCAATCTATCCTAACAACAAACACTGAGCCACTGCTATGTACCTGTTTTGTTTCTCCAGGTACATATTAGGTTTGCCATGCTATCTGAAATGATAAATAACCACACTATAAATCTCATTTCTCAGATATACGATCACCTAAGCGGATGTGATTGTTATTTGAAGGTGAAATGTGTTACGGGATTTTTTTAAAAAACCAATTCTAGACACAGAGGATTTCTTGCCTGCCCCCATAATCCTGGACTCCTTAGCACAATCACACCAGGGATTGAGGTTTCTCTAGTATTTAATATTCAGTTGAAGAAAGCCGATTGTCCTCACCATTTGGCTAGTAGCCAGACTCTTCGTGAGCTTGGAAGAATGGAAAAAAAACCTAGGCCGATGGCAGGTCATTGGGGAATATTACCTATAGACAGGTAATGTTTTAGTGTTATCAAATAGCCTCATGTAGGCAGCTGCTCACTATTCTCTGTGGAGAGACAGGCATGCTGAATAGTTGTCAAGAGAGACTACAGCAGATGGGGGCAGAGGACACACTCAGGGAATACACAGGATAAGCCTTTCTTCCTTCAGAAGGATCACCCAGCATATGTAGATCACCTAATGTAGATCGCTCAACAGATGTAGATCACTCAACAAATGTAGATCATCTAATGTAGATCACTCAACAGATGTAGATCACCAAAAAATGTAAATCACGCAACAGATGTAAATCACCCAACAGATGTAGAGCACCAACAAATGTAGATCACCTAACGTAGATCACTCAACAAATGTAGATTACCCAGGAATTGTAGATCACCAACAAATGTAGATTGCCCTACAAATATAGATCAATTACCTTTCACCATATTCATTGAGGTCATATAATTTATATAATAAACACTTATGAAAGACCTACCAAGTGCCAGTCACTTTATTAGAGACTTCCTTTGTTTTTTTTACTTTAAGGTTAATTTTTCTTATAAAAGTTATACTTACACAGGCATAATGAATCAAATAACATTCCAATATTTATTTAAAAAAATAGCTGCCCCCATTTTATTTCTTTCTTCTAATTTCTTCTCTCCAAAGGCTACTACTTTAAATTATTTTTAGATGCTTATTCTAATATTTGCTTCCATAAACATGCAACTTTTATTGTTATTTCTTGATTTGATAGTTTTATTTTTATTTTTTTTTGAGTTGGAGTCTCACTCCGTCGCCCAGACTGGAGTACAGTGGCACGCTCCCGGCCACTGCAGCCTCGACCTGCTGGGCTCTGGCGATCCTTCCACCTCAGCCTTCCAAGTGGCTGGAACTACAGACACGCACTACCACGCCCGGCTAATTTTTTAATTTATTGTAGAGACGAGGTCTCAAACCCATGGGCTCAGGCAATCCACTCGCCTCAGCCTCCCAAAGCGCTGGGATTATAGGCTGAGCCACCGAGCCTGGTCGATTTGACAGTTTTAAATATTATTTATTGTATTACCTGTTATAGAAGATTATGGTTTAGTTCTCTTGGATCTTTCTCTCTCTCTCTCCCTCTCTCTTTGAGTTGCGCTCTCACTCTGTGACTCTAGCTCAGGCTAGAGTGCAGTAGTGTGATCATGGCATCCTTGACCCCCTAGGCTCTGGCAATCCCTATGCCTCAGCCTTGTGAGTTGCTGGGACTAGCCCGGCATATGTCACCATGTCTGGCTAATTTTTTTATTTCTTTGTAGAGCGAGGTCTCACTATATTGCCTAGACTGGTCTGGAACTCCTGGGCTCAAGCAATCCTCTTGCCTCAGCCTCCCAAAGTGCTGGGATTACAGGCATGAGCCACCGTGCCTGGCCTTTCATCTCTCTTTCTTTTCTTTTCTTTTTTTTTAAGTGAGAAAGCAGGATTTATTGAGAGAATAGAAAAGCTCCAGCAGTAGGAGGGGACACAAGGGGGTTGCCTGCCTCCCATCTCTTTAACACAGAAGTAGTTCTTCCTTTCTAATGCTTTCAAAAATTACATATAATCTTTTTTACTTCAGTCAATATTCATTTACATTGTTATGGCCATATAGCTATCATGCATGGATTGTGAACCATATGTAATACTATATTTCATTTCTTGATATATAGCATGTTTTCCATGAATTAAAAACTCTCTTTTTTGTAGATCACCTATTGTAGATCACCCAAAAAATGTACATAAATATCATTTTCTACATAAGTATCATTAATTCATCCCAATCCTCTAACAGAACTGAAATTCTAACACTTTAGAAATCCATTCCAGTGGCTTCTGTCTTCTGCTCTACCCCACACTGGTTGCTCTTTAGACCTGCTGCATAGCTGATATCCTGAGATTTTCACTTATATATCTGCTACATTTTACTGTGCCCCATTTGGCTCTGATGCTTTTTCTGACTTTTTTGTTCTTTTATTCTCTTTATGTTTTTGTTTGAATTCTTTTTTTCCTAATGAGCTATTTTTCAGTTTATTATCCTTTTCCTCACATGATTTGCTTATCTAATGTGTTGTTATACCCACCTACTGATTTCTTAATTCAGTTATTTTATTTTTCAGTTCTAGAATTTACACTGGATGCTTTTTTATGTGGATTTCAGTTCTGATGAAATTCTTTGTCTTGCTTTTTTTTTGACTGTATTACTATAGCTATTTAAAAATCTTTGTTGACAACTCTAATACCTGGACTACCTACCTACCTGTGGATTTGCATGTTTTTATAAAATTTTTTGTCTTGGTTTTAGTCATTTTTGTCTTTCTGGCATGTCTGTTAATTTTTTAATCTAATGCTGGACATTGTAAATAAAAAATTATAGAGGATCTGGATAATTTTATCTTTTTCCAGAGAGAATGATTTTTCCCCGTCAGGCAGTTACAGGAAGGCTGTTACCTTGATCCATTTGAGAATAGCCTATTTCCAGTCTGTTCTTATTTCTAAGTTATTTCCTTTTGGGGGTCTAAGCCAAAAGTCTGGAGGTGTTTACCAAGACTTCTTATCCTTTGTGGGCTTTGAACTCCAATTTTTGTCTTCTTACTGCTGTAGTCAATTGAAGACTCTGCTTCATTTTTATCTTCTAATGGCATATTTCTGCTTGATTTATTGGCTTCTAACCCTGCACAGCTTAAGGATCTACAAATGCTTTGAGGGGAAATAGTTCTAAGAGCTGTCTGGTGGTATTAGTAAGGGCTCCCCCCAGAAACAGAACCAATAGGATAGATATAGACATGAATATAGATATATATGAGGGGATTTATTTTGGGAATTGGCTCACATGATTTTGGAGGCTTAGAAGTCCCACGATCTGCTGTCTGTAAGCTGGAGAACCAGGAAAACTGGTAAATTCAGTTTGAGTCCAAAGACCTCAGGGGAGCTAATGGTGTAACTCCCACTCTGAGCCTGGAGGTCTGGGACCAAAAGGGGCTGCTGGTGTAAGTCCTGGAGTCTGAAGGTCCAAGAACCAGTAGCTCTCATGTCTAAGGTAAAAAGAAGACAAATATCCTACTTCAAGAAAAGAGACAGAAAATTCATCCTCATTGTGCCTTTTTATTCTTATTGGGTAATGCTCTCCCACATCGGTGAGGGAGGGCTATCTTTACTCAGACTACAGATTCAAATGCTAATTTTTTGGAAAACATCCTCCCAGACATACTAGGAAATGATGTTTTATCAGCTATCTGGAAATTCTTTTGCCCAGACAAATTGACACATAAAATTAACCATTGCCCATATTTATGACTCTCTGTAGTCTCCACTTCTTCAGGATATTGCCTCCTCAAATTTTGGGGGCCTAGGCATTTCTGACTTTTAATTGGAGCCCCCCTCCACCAAGCCAGTGAGACTGACACAAACTCTAGGCCATTCTTTTTGTTCAGTTTCAATGCCCCAATCCTCTGAGGGGAGAAAGCAGCATTGAATGTAAGGCTTACCTCAGTGAGTTTCCATGTTCTCTGTGATGCTGGCTCTTGAAATCCTGGCTGCCTTAATTATTTCCTATGCCTCAAAACAGTTGTTTTTACCTAGCTTTCATAGTTATTTAAGATGGAAAGATACATAATGGGAGTGAACTCCTAGGGTTATTTTGTATTTGATTGGTTTGTTTTCCCTGTCTCTGGAACCTCTTGGTGTTTTCTTTTTATCCTTATAGTTATACTATGTGATCATGCTGGAGTACCTTGGTATAGGTCTTTTCTCATTTATTATATGGAAAACTCAACAGATCATTTCAGTTTGGAAACTTGTGACTTTTGGGATTTGGAAACTTTCCTTGTATTAGTTTTTTAGTAATTTGTCTTCTCCCCTCCCTCTCTCTTTTGTGTGTGTGTGTGTGTGTGTGTGTGTGTGTGTCTGTGTGTTCTTTTCCACAATTCCTGACATTATATTTTGATCTAGGACCTCCCGGATGGACCCCTTAATTTTTAGCTTTTGTCTCTCTCATTTCCATTTCTATGTTTTTTCCCCTTAAGCCAATTTATTCAGTTTATTCAGAGAAGAATCTTCCAATCCTGTGTCCTGGGGGCTTAAATGTGGTTGCCAGTGTTACTGAGAGACAAGTAGGGAATAGAGTTAGGGGGAAAGGTTCAGAATGTAGATGTCCATGCCATGCCTCTCAGGTTAACTGGGTACCTTCCTGTTCGTCAGCTGTATTTTCTGTTCCTTTCTGGCTCAGTCTCCCAGAGGGTAAACCTTGTCTTCAGCACAGATGGAGGAGGGAGATTTGTCTACAATTTTGTTTTCAGTCCTATTCCACAATCAGTCTTCAGAAATACTTGGTTCTGTCAGGTTTTGAGACTTTCCAGGTTCTGTGGCACAACTTGATTGTGGACCTAGGTTTCGGCTTTCTCTGATATGTCCAGACACTTGCCTTTCATCCATTTCCCTTTCGGATTTTAAAATCATCTTGTCATTTTTGTCTCCTGTGTTCTTTTCTCTCTTTTTTGTAGTCCTTGTGGATTTATGCTTAATTCTTTTTTAAAAATGTAGAATTTTAGGGAAGGAAACAGAGAACAGGTGTGTTCAATTCACCATACTTAACAGGAAGTTTTAGATGCTTTATACGCATCACAACAAATTTCCACAGCAGGTATTAATATAGATAAAGAAAATGCTGATGTAATATAGTAAGGGACAGAGCTAGAATTAAAACTCAGTCTATCTGGCATCAAAGCCCTCATTTTGGAATAATTTTTTTGATTTATTGTAGAGATGAGATCTCTCAATGTTGTCCAGGCTAGTCTCGAAACCACGAGCTCAGGCAATCCTCTGACCTCGGCCTCCCAAAGTGCTTGGATTATAGGTGTGAGCCACTGTGTTCGGTCTGGAATAATTTTTTTAAACTTTGAAATTTCCAAGTTTCACTCCCAAGTATGAAGAAATCCAGTACTTTCAAAATCAAGAGATTTGTGAAATTAAGAATTTCTACAGCATGCCTTTACCTTCTCTATTTAGCAGTAAATTTTTGTGTGCTTATCACAGTATAGTTAATTATGCATTTGTGAAAATCTATTATAATTTTACTGATACTTTTTTATTGTGTCTTTTTGTTTTATACTTTAAATCACTCCAATTAAAGTCTGGAAACATTATTCCCCGATTGAGACCTTTTAAAAGTCATGATTATGTTCTTCAATAGACTACATCCCTTTCATTTTATAAAGAATAAAGTTCCTTGCTTAACTCTTTAGTTATTCTTTGTTAAACTCTGAAAATGTATGGAAAGTTTCTTATTGTTTTCTTTTGGGCTATTCCAGAATTCTCTTTTGCTTCTTCTCAGCATATCTTTGGCCCTGTTTCTGGAGATCCTTGATACAATTTCCCCCACTGGTTACTATGCAATTAATGATTTACTCTTTCTTGTGGGAATCACGTTAATTCTGTGTGAAACTGGTAAGAGCTTTTCCAAAAGAGAATTTATACTTTTGCAACAAATGGAACATATACTTCCTAGAAAGCTTCTGAAAGAACTCTTCATCTAAAAATTGTGTCAGCTTGTACTTTAATATTTCTTTTGTTTGTTTATATCGGGGTAAGTCTCACTATGTTGCCCAGACTGCTCTTGAACTCCTGGGGTTAAGTTAAGTGATCCTCGTGCCTCCAGCCTCCTAAGTGGCTGGAGTTATAGGCACATGCCACTGTGTCCAGCTATGTACTTTCATGTTTCTATTAAAGAATGGTGAAGGCCCTGTTTATGGGACAGTTCCACATGTGGAAATGGAGTTATGATGGGCTGTTTTTTGTTCCATGAGAAATTTAAAGGAACATGTTCCCTTTTTGAAATTGTCACCAATTTTTAGGCAAAACCTCTTTGTCTGCACCTCTGTCCCTACTTCCAAGAGGTAGGGTGGTTTATATCTGCTAAACGTTTGTAGGGAAAATATCCAGATAATCAGATAACTGACGCCATTGTGGAAGCATCTGTGTTGAATATTTGTGTTGTGTGAACTGAGAATGAAAGGCCTCAGTCAAATTATTGTATCAGTTTTTAAATCTCTTGACACTCCCAAACCTGCACATTATTGCCTGTTTTAGAGAAATCAAGATGATTTTTTGTTGTTGTTAAATTTCTAACAGAAGTTTTCACTTGTTTTTGAAATTTTTACTACCTAGAAACTCTCACTCTGTTGGGTCAGACATATTCACTGGCCCTGTATTCTCTCTGAGTGATTTGTAAATTCAGTTTACTCTATCTATTTTTCTTACAAATTTGCACTTCATTTTCACACACCCCCCACCCCCCACCTTGGTAATCCCTGAACTGTTCCATGGAGCTCTGTCTCTCCCAGCTAGGTTGCAAATTTTTACAGTTAACATCAACAACAAAAAATGCCATGCTGACATTACACAAAAATATACTCAAAAAAGGTTGTTCTCCTAAATGCAGAAAATGTATGTGTGTGTTTTAATTTTATAGTGTTTGTTCTTTAGTGAAGGAACTAATGAAAGAGCTCCATGTCCTTATGGGATTCTGGGTGGTCAGCCATGAGCTAAGAGACAACAGGTGGTTCTATTCTGGGAATCTTTTAAAATAGTAGAATGATATTTAGGATAGTCTCTCTCATGTTTTATTGGCAGACACAGACCAGAAAAAGATAAAAATTAAATAAATGACTGTGCATGGGGGTTTATGCCTGTAATTCCAGCACTTTGGGAGGCTGAGGCAGGAGGATTGCTTGAGACCAGCCTAGGCAACATAGCGAGATCTCGCCTCTACAAATAAAAATAAAAATAAAAAATAGCCGGTGTGGTGGCACATGCCTGTAGTCCTAGCTACTGGGGAGGCTGAGGTAGGAGGATCGCCTGAACCCAGGAGATTGACACTGCGGTGAGTTGTGATTGTGCCACTGCACTCCAGCCTGAGTGACAGAGTGAGACTCCAACTCAAAAAACAAGCAAACAGAACCCCCCCAATTTTTAAGAATAAATGAAAGCCAACCATTCCAAGTAGACTAGTGAAATCCTAGCTGATTAAGTGATCAATTAGCAGACAAAGGCAGATTGAGGAATTTTCTAAAACAAGTAAGCAAAGGGAAATCTGGAAACCACAAAAGAATACATATGCAGATGTATTATAAATCATGGTGACCTCTTCTACAACAAGGGCAGTTTCCAACAGGCAACTCTTGGTAAGAATTTAACAAACTGGTGTTAAAGCCAACTGGAGAAAAATGAAAGCGTAAGCAAGAATAGCTTCAGAACGACTCTGTCTCAAAGCCTTTTAATGATAACAAAATAGCAGCAAAGAGGAAAAAAAATCCCTGAAGGAAGAAAGGTATAAATAAGGATTAAAATTGCAAATGTTAAAAAAAGAGAATCTCAAATTACTGATGTAATTTTTCCCCAAGTGTAGCAGGAAAAGAGATTTAAATCATTTTGAGGGATTACTCTCCCTGATGTAAAAGTACTTTTCTTTTTTAAATACATAAGTTCTGCAGAAATAGGAGTTCTTGGTTCAAGCTTAGATCTGCTCTGCCTTGCTTCATGGGTGTCTTCCTGTGTCCTTTCAGTCGGCCTATTAGGAACAAAGCTTGTAGGATCCTCTGATGACATGTGTGTGAGGACTTGCTGATATTTTAGCTCAGAGTGGAGGGAGAGACATCAGACACTACAAGAAACACAGAAAAGTTGAGAAATCGCCGCGAGTGACTCAGAAGACTAGAATAAGATATGGAAGCAACTGACCACCAGTACCTCCCATGTAGCAGCATCCAAATGAATATTTGATGAGAGAATGAAACAAATGAATACAATCATGAGTGCTGGAAGAAATTTTCTCAGCATTGATGGGCACACGACAACGGATGGGAAAAAGAGCTATTTGTCAAATCCTTTCCACATGTCCAGCACTGTTCTGGGTATTTTTATACTTTATTCAATTTGTAAAACATCTTTATTTTATTATTTTTTAAAACCTTATTTTAGATTCAGGGGGTACATGTGCAGGTTTGCTACATAGGTATATCGTGTCATGGTGAGTGTAAGACAAGTGCAGAGAAAGAGAGGACGAGCTGAGTGATTAAAGAAAATTTATTAGAGGGGAAGGAAAGAAAGGCTGACCCTAAAGAAGAAACAGCAGCCTGTTCTTTTGGCGTGTCCCTCTTAGACTCCTTAGCTAGGAGTCTGGTGGTCACGTAGCACACATAGTCCTGAGAAAGCAGGGGTTGGTGGTCTTGTTGCCTTGAAGAAGCATTTGGGGGGGTGATGGTTATATGGCCTTGAGATGCAATCCTTGAGAAAGCTGGTGTCAGTTGTAAAACAATCAATAACAGGATGCCCTTAATCACCTAGCCTGAGGATGCAACCTTGGGAAAGCAGATGTAGGCAGTGAAAGCAGTTAGTGACAGGATGCTGTTAGGATAGAGTGGTTAGCTTCACAGGTTATTGCAATGATCCCTTCTGTTTGTGAGGTTCACATAGTGAGTAATTTTAACAATGACCCCCCCTACCCCTTCCCCCATGTAAGCCCTATCAGTGAGGTTTGGGCTTCTATTGAGTCTGTCACCCAAGAGGTGAGAGTGGTACCCAATGGGAGCCTTTACCTCCCTCTCTTCCTGCTTTAGGGGTCCCCAGTGTCTTTTGTTCCCACCCTTATGCCCATGTGTACCCAGTGTTTAGCGCCCACTTATAAGTGAGAACATGTGGTACATGGTTTTCTGTTTTTGTGTTAATTTGCTTACAATAACAGCCTCCAGCTGCATCTACATTGCTGCAAAGGACATAATTTTTTTTTTAGACTGCATAGTATTCCATGGTGTATATGTACCACATTTTCTTTATCCAATCTACTGCTGATGGGCACCTAGATTGGTTCCATGTTTTTGCTGTTGTAATTTTTAAATTTTAGAAGCTAAATATTTCCCTCAATGTACTGATAAGGAAACCAAGGCTCATCTCAAAGATGTCAAGTGCCTGGCCCCAAACCTCTCAGCCAGTAGCTAGTGCAGCCAAGATTGGAATTCAAGTCCTTTTAATTGTAGAGCCTGAGCTATCAGGTATTAAATAGCACGAGGCTATCCCTTCTCCTTGAACAAAATGAATAAGATCAGGACTTCCCTCCCGCAGCTTGTAGGATGAACGAGGTAGAGAGCTGGTTTTGTCTGTGAGTGTCCTCCCTGTTGGTGGTCTTCTTCTCTCCCTGCTCCATCGGCCATAGCCAATGATTAAAGAGACCAACGTTCAGCTCACTATCTTGCCCGCAAACATGTTCTTTCTGCTGCTGCTGCTTCCCCCCACCTCCATTATAGCTAATGGCAGCATGATCTACCCAGAAACCTGTGAGTTATTCTGGTCTCACAGCCACAGCCAATTTAGTCACTGAGTCCCTGAGCTTTCATGTCTCCACAGTCTGTGGCATTTGAATCCTCTTTCTATTCCTGCTGATGCCTTTGTCAGGCCCTCATTTTCCTCTCTTGCACTTCTTCCAGAAGTTTTGATCTGTTTCATGGTCTCCCATTGTTGCCATCTCCAACTCAACCTCTGAGAGGCGGATGGAGTCATTGCCTGGGTTAAAAAGCTGCTGCCCTAGGGGGAAAAGAAGTCTCCTTTACTCCACGACCTCATTTGCCACCTGTATGCTGAGAAACCGCACATTTAAATCTCTAGCTGGGTTTTTCTTCAGACCTTCCATGCTATGTTTCCAACTCGGGATCACGCTCCACCCAACACTTGACTTTTTCACTCTAATACACACCACTTACAAGTTCTGGTGGTTCTGCTTCCTCAGTAGCTTTAATTTCTGTCCAGTTTTCTCCATCCTAGCTGCTACTACCCTGGTTCAGTTTTATTTTTTGGCAACAGAGCAACCGAGGCAGCCATGACAATACCCTTCTTCCTACCCACTTTATACCCTGGTTTCTCCTTTTTAATCCATTCTTGCCATATTATAATTTGTCAACTGTCTCTTTTTTGTGTTTTCTTCTTTTAGAGACAGGGTTTCACTCTGTCGCCAAGGCTGGACTGCAGTGGTGTGATCATAGCTCACTGTAGCCTTGAACTCCTGGGCTCATGGGATCCTCTTGATTCAGCCTCTGGCTAATTTTTTACTTTTTAAATTTTTTTGTAGAGACAGTGTCTCACTATGTTTCTCAGGCTAGTCTCAAACTCCTGGTCTCAAGTGATCCTTCCCCTTTGGTCTCCTTAGTAGCTGGGGCTATAAGCATGAGCCACTATGCTCGGCTATAATTTGTCAACTGTAATACACACTTTAAAATTGTCCACTTTAATGGCTCTGAAATCAGGATGTGACAATTGATTTTGTATACTAGTTTCATTAATAGTGTTTGTTTTTTAATGTTATATAAAAATGATGTTGCATTTTATAATCAATGCCATCTTAGATTAAATGAAATATAATAAAGAAAAAAATCATTTTTTTAAAAGAAACGCTACTGCTTTGCATAGAACTTTCAATGATTTCCCATTGTTTATAGGGTAAAGTTCAACATTCTTGGCGTGCCTGTGAGGTCTTGCATATTCTGTTCCTTGCTTATCTCTGTGGAATCACTGTGTTCTTCTCTTTTGTTATCTATTTTTCAGATACATTCATCCAACAAATATTGATTGGGTCACTCCTGCATCCTAGGTACTATGGTGATACCTCAATGAACTCAAGAAAGAGACAGAGAGACTGCCTTCACAGTGCTGCCTGTGTTATAAAACCTCTCCTGGCCTAGCTAGAATTTGCGTGCTGTTTCTTGCCTCAGGAGTCTTCAGTATGCTAATCCCTCTCTCAGGAAGAGCCCCCTTTTGGCTTCTCCGCCTTGCCAACCTTCCTTCCCTCTTGCTCAGCTTCCAGGGTCTGTTTTACCCCAGTCACCCAAGGAATCCGTCTCATGGCTCCCATGTTTCTTCTCATGGTGCCTACAACACTTGCTTTCTTAAGCCCGACCTCATCCACATCAGCTGGCCCATGAAGGTTGGGACGGCATCTAACTTACAACTTTCTTCTCAGCCCTCACTCCGATGCCTGGGCCACATTTGGGCTTCTCTAAATATTTATTGAATGACTAAGCAATGGAATTGGAAACATGAATTCAAAATTGAACCACCCTGAGGTATTCTGAATTTTCTGCCACTCGAATGTATTATTAAAACAAAATGTTACCAAAAGAGAAGCATTAACATATGGGGTTACATGAGAAGTCTTAGGTTGACAAGTGAGGAAGAGAAGAAAATATATTATCAATTTCAAACTGAGATGCACAGAAGTTGATATTAAATATCATAAATGTTTTCTTCCTTAGAATAAGTGCTATACTACTCTAACATCATAATTTTTGTTACAAATCAATATACTGACCAACATTTGTATGATAGTTTTTGTGCTTGACAGATTAGATTATATTCTTCCTCTGCTGGTTTTAAAGGCTTCTTTCTCCTTGGTCTACCCTTTGTATTGAAGCTGGGCTGCCTTTGTGCGTCATAGATGAGCTCAGTGGGTTATGTTTATGAACTAGTTGTAGATTCAGTTCCAAGTCAGCCTAGCACTCCAGACATAGCCTGCTGTTTTGCAAACATGAGTCCAGTTATATTCTGAGGAAGCAATTTGAGAAGAACTTCACTTGTGTCATCTTTTTAAATATAGTGTTTTTTCATTAGAGTTCAAAGCAGTCTTTAAATGCTGTCTTTTCTTTACCCTAGATATAAATTTTTCTTCAATTATATATACTCTAGTTCATTATGCAATTGTACGCTTATTGTAATTGCTTCTACACTTATATTAGCATAATCTTTCTCTATGTTAGCAAAGAAAAATTTGGGAAATAGTTAAAAAAACAAACAAAACACAAAAAAACCCCAACCCCCCAAAAACCCTCTACCTTTAAATGGTCCGCAATAAGTGGAGAAAGAACCACAACTTTGGGTCTTCTTGAATCTTACTTAGTGCTTCTATTTTTAGTACCATCTCCCCAAATCCTTGGATGAAGGGGCTATAAAATTTGAGTGATTATTACCACAATCTATAGCAACAAACTACCTCAACATAGGCATAATCAGAAGAAAAATTCTCCTAACCACATTTGTATTCAAAGATCTTGTGATATAAGCCAACCCCCGTGGGGGTATTATTTTCAAACATAACAGGTTGACATTATATAATTACACACTGCTGGAAATTGAAGTATCAAAAAGGAAAAAGTGCTTATGGTAGTACTCACAGCACACTATTATGAGTACTCACATGTATCCACACATCTTTAGAGAATTATTTCTAGTTACCTATTACAGAATTTAGCAAAGATTTAGTGATTTATTTAATATCAATATTAGGTTTTGACATTCATGTCTTAGCAAGCATACAGAGGTATGAACCTGACTCCTTTCCACGCAATAAAGGGGTCTCAAGGTGAACCTTGTCTCCATCGTTCTGTGTTCAGTTTGCTAAATAGATTTTATGCATATGTACAAAGGGAGGGGACCCAAAAAACCCAGAATTCTTTTTTGGAAGGTGGCCCCCTTGTAGTGCAGGATTCACCTACTGGGTAAAATGTTCTGGGAACCCATCAGCATTAGTGTAGCAGCTAGCATTATAAGAGGTTGCATTTGCTTCAATGACTTTTGTTTTGGAGATTTTTTCAATGTGTTTGCCCATCTAATGATGGGTGATTTATAAGCACACCTGCCCACACCCTACTGAGTGTTTGGCAGTTTTTGACCAAAAAAAGGCATGATCCCTATGCCCCACCCTCCCTATTCACCCAATCTCAACCCTTCAGAGGCTTTTTTTTTTGTTTCTCCAGATGAAACAAGTCCTGAAAGGGAAACAAGTTGCTGATGTGGAAGAGGTGAAACCAAGAAAATGGCAGAAGCACTAAAAGGCTTCAAAATTGATGAGTTCAGACACCGTTTGAGCAGTGGAAATAGCATCTCAATAGGTGTATTGCATCAAACGGAGAGTACTTTGAAGGCGACTGAAGTTTAAACATATAAGAATAAATACTCAATTTTTTATGAATAAATTCTGGGTTTTTTGGCTCCTCGTATATGTGTGTGTAAATATACAAAATTCCATTCAATTATTCTCACAATTTGCACTTCCAATCTACTTGATTTTTCCCTTTAGTGTTCTCTTTTTTGAGTTGGAGTCTCTCTCTGTCGCCCAGACTGGAGTGCAGTGACCGCTCCCGGCACCGCAGCCTCGACCTGCTGGGCTCCGGCGATCCTTCCGCCTCAGCCTTCCAAGTAGCTGAACTACAGGCGCGTACTACCACACCCGGCTAATTTTTGATTTATTGTAGAGATGAGGTCTTGCCAAGTTGCCCAGGCAGGTCTCGAACCCACGGGTTCAGGCAATCCACTCACCTCGGCCTCCCAAAGCACTGGGATTACAGGTTGAGCCACCAAGCCCGGCCTAGTGTTCTTTTCATATTTGATGATGACATTGTTCTTTTCAAAGACAAATTGCTCTCTTTGGGTCCCACTTTACATCTATTTCCACTTCATACAAGTGATGAGGATTCATCAGAATTTCTAACTTCTCGGATTCCTTTTTCAATATTCTTAATGCTACTTTTCTCCCATTTAATTTCCAGATTGTAACCGGATTGCAACCAACTTTTACCTTTCTCCCTTTCAGAGATTGGGTTTCTACTCTTTCCATTTCTTTCCCTTTACCTAAGCTTTTTGGTCCATCTGGTGCACCATGAGATGCAGTTTTGTGGACATTTAGGCCCCAAATGTCATAATTCTTGGAACCCTATCTTGTCTCTTAAGTTGGCCAGTTTATCTTTTTTTAATGAGTTAGAGTCTCACTTGGATGCCCAGGCTAGAGTGCAGTGGCACACTCATAGCCACCCCAGTGTCAACCTGCTGGGCTCTGGCGATCCTTCCGCCTCAGCCTTCCAAGTAGCTGGAACTACAGGCGTGCACTACCATGCCTGGCTAATTTTTGATTTATTGTAGAGATGAGGTCTTGCCAAGTTGCCCAGGCTAGTCTCGAACCCACGGGCTCATTACAGACTGAGCCACTTAGCCCAGCCCAGTTTGACTATCTTAGATCTCTTTTTCCTACTCTGGTATGTAGGTGAAATTTCTTGGCTACTTTTAGATTTCTTATCCATACTTCTTTTCTAAAGTAAGTTGTGTATAATTCTAGGGTATGTAATTTCACATTTTATATTCTTAGCAATTTTTTAAAAAGTCATACCCATGGAGAAGAGACAAAGAGCTAGAAGCAGGAGACAGAGAGACAAAACATTAAGGTGGCATACAAGAACACTCAGTATTTCAGAGCAAGTACCGGTAATGCAACAAACTTGTGGCATGTGTAGTGGTATGGCAGCATTCCCCAACTATCTTGGCATCAGGAACCTGTTTGGTGGAAGTCAATTTTTCCTACGACAGGAGGGAGGGGGGATATAAGGCAAGATGATTAGTCATTAGATTCTTGTAAGAAGCGCGCACCCTGAATCTCTCGCATGTGCAATTCACAATAGCGTTTGCGCTCCTGTGAGACTCTAATGCCGCTGCTTATCAGAAAGCTCAGAAAGCTGAGCTCCCATAGTAATGCAAGTGATGAGGAGCAGCTGTAAATACAGATGAAGCTTTGCTCACTCATCCGCCACTCACCTCCTGCTGTGCGGCCTGGTTCCTAAAACGCTGTGGGCCAGTACTGGTCTGTGGTCCCAAGGGTTGGTAACCCCTAGGGGCTAGGGGAACTACTCATCCTCATCAACAAAAATCAATCAGTCCAATCAACCAACCAAACATGCAATAACAGAATAAGCTGTTCCAATCAAGGGAGCTCAGATTTTAGTGGGGACATGCTCAATGAAGGTGAACCAAGACTTTTCATGGTGGTTATGAGAGCATCAAAGAAGCCTAGGGATTTACCAGGCTAGCCTTGATCATCAACTCTGTCATCTCTCCTTCTTAGATCTTTTTCGCCTTTTCTTTCTATTGGTACAAGCTAAGGCCCCCAGATGCTAGGATGCAACGTGAGTCTTTAACTCTTACTTCTGCAACCTTCTACGATAGGTTCAGAGTCATAACCATAATAGTGTCTCAACAAAACTTTATAGATAAGAATGGTAACTTGCAAGAGAAATTCAGTTGACCTGATTTGTTTGTTTGCTTGTTTTTAATAAATTATACACGAGATTCCTTATTAGGGGCATCCTTTTTGGCTTTTAAAACTTCTGTAGGTGTGGTCTTGAGGTATACAACTGAAATATTTATTGTTCAATAGAATTAAAATTATCACCAGAAACCTTGAAATAAGTGAAAATAGGCATAAGATAAAAACAAAATGCAAACGTTCTGGAGATGTGGTGTGACTGTCTTGCTTTATCTCCCATAAAATCTGCTCTTCACACCCTCTGTGGCCTCTTTGGGGTGTTGGTGTTCATGAGTAAAAATATTACTTTAAAAATAAAACAAAAATTTCTTTGCTCTAATTAGGCAAAATGAAAGCCTTCTGTTACAATTTATTTTATTAAAATTTTGACATTTTCTAATGGCATAAAGCAAGTTCTATTTTTAACAAAGTCTTATATTAGAAAAATGCTTTGAGGAGATTTCCAAGTTCTAGTGATGCTTGTGTTTTTGTACTTATTACTTGATACCAAAAATTATGGTCTAATAAAATAATTTTGGTAGTCCCTGGTTTCACTTTTAAGTAATAATTGACTGCTGAAATGGTATGTATCCAAAATAATGTGACTTGTGATTGAAATTTAAAAAGATGATAATTATTAAAATTAACATACATATTAAAAATTGTCATTTCTGGGCAACAGAATGTTGAATGTAAAGCAGCCAAGCAAGATTTCCCATATCGAAATGACTTGAAAGGATTCTTTAATCTGGGGCATTAAGAGCACCACAGAATTGCTGAGAATGACTGAACTGTATTTAAGAACAACAAACTATAATGACATGAGTTCTGATCTTCATCTTCAGTTGTTTCTCATTAAGGAACTGGTGATAACTCCTGTCCCTGCTCTAAGCCTGGATTTTTTTTTTCTTTAATAGTTTACTGGTTTTTGAAAAAATATATATCTTGTGGCATTCTTCTAGTACATCTTTTACTTGCATAGGGGCTTTATTAAAAATTTTGAAATGTGTAATTACAA
Source organism: Tarsius wallacei (assembly GCA_963574415.1). Classification (NCBI taxonomy): domain Eukaryota; kingdom Metazoa; phylum Chordata; class Mammalia; order Primates; family Tarsiidae; genus Tarsius; species Tarsius wallacei. The sequence goes on along the minus strand of CAUYQG010062243.1, from coordinate 30,148 downwards.
ATGCTCAACGTTTCCCTCAAATGAAATACTGTTTTTGGAGATTTTGCTTCTTTCAAAATATTTTTTATTTAATTTTCTAAAAGAAATGGCTATTTTATGTTGCAATTCTGTCTGGTTCTGTTCAAAGCGTTTTGGGCCTCTGCTCATTCTGCTCATTATTGAGCACCTATGATGAACAGACATTATGCTAAATACTGTGGATGTAACAGTGAACTAGATACTGCTCCAGCCCTAAAGGAATTTACACATTAGTGGGGAATACAAACAAACAGAAAGGTAAATACTATTTAGCAAAGAGCTGAGATTGGGGTAAATCGAAAATGCTGTGAGAACATAATGCAGGGCATCTAATCTAGTCTTCATTGGCCAAAACTGGTTTCCCAGGAAAAGAGGTAGTGAAATTGAACCCTAAGGGGTAAGTAGGAGTCATCCAGTAGAGAGAAAGAGTGGGAAGTGTCTTCCAGGAAGATAAAACAGCATGTACACTACTAAACTCCTGTGTTTTCTCTTCTTCATAAAAGAAGTGCTAAAACTGATACCCTCGATGGAGATGCATGAAGATTTCTTATTGCTGAATCTCCTCTTAGTAACAGAAACTTGGATACATGAGAGGACTAATCATTTGCAAACAACACAATGGATGCAAACTTACATATATGAGCTTGCAGATTCCTTTAGGACTGGGGTAGTATCTAATTCATTGTTACATGGACAGGTCTGCTTACTAATAAACTGCACAAAATAAAATAAAATTTGGGAGGAACATGGTTGGTATCAGTTATAATGTTTTGGCTGCAAGTAACATCATCACACACACACACACACAAAATCCCTAAATTGGTTAAACAATTATGGAATCAATTTTATACAATTGGCAGGAGTAAGACAGGCTTCTTGTCATGCAATTTCTGGTGTGGAATCTTTAAAAATCTAGGTATTTCCTGCCTTTATGTGAAACTGTGTCTATAAAATTAATATAGGGCTACAGGGTAAAAGCTGTGGAAGAGACCCAAGCCCTGCAAAGCTGTAGCTATGGTCAGAAATGAGCAAATCTGTTCTTCCTTCCTTCCTTCCTTCCTTTCTTTCTTTTTTTGAGTTGGAGTCTCACTCTTGTTGCCCAGACTGGAGTGCAGTGGCATGCTCACGGCCACGGCAGCCTTGACCTGCTGGGCTCAGGTGATCCTTTCACCTCCGCCTTCCAAGTAGCTGGAACTACAGACGCATGTTACCATGCCTGGCTAGTTTTTTTGTGATTTATTGTAGAGATGAGGTCTCACCAAGTTGCCCAGACTGGTCTTGAATCCCTGGTTTCCGGCAATCCTCTCGCCTTGGCCTCCCAAAGTGCTGGGATTACAGTCTGAAAGTCTGCTATTTCTAAGTTTGCTTTCGTTCTTGCCCGACTGCTTGTACATAGTCATTCAATAGAGGGCAACTGATTATCTTCAGGTCCTGACCCCTGGGAAGGCAAGAGGCTGCCCACGAGGTTAATACACATATTTTCCCTTACACAATGAGAGTAGGTTTGCATATATCTCCTTGAGAGCATCCTGAAGTTTGATTGTCCAAAGGAAACGGGCAATCTATCCCACATAACTTTTTTTTTTTTTTTGAGTTGGAGTTTCATTCTGTCACCCAGGCTGGAGTGCAGTGGCACACTCATGGTCACCGCAGCCTTGACCTGCTGGGCTCAGGTGATCCTTCTGCCTAAGTCTTCCAAGTAGCTGGAACTACAGGAATGTGCCACCATGCCTGGTTAAGTTTTTTTTATTATTGTAGAGATGAGGAATAGCCAAGTTGCCCAGGCTAGTTTCACCACATAGCTTTTTACTAAGCTACCTCTATAATGACTTACTGCTCAGGGGTCTGTAGCTGATGGTGGTAGGACTTACTTTATAAATAGTCTCTCCACTGTAAAACCTAAGACTGGTATATGAGATATTTTTCAGACTTTACACTTTGATGGACCTATGACCCCACCTGGACCCAGGACACATACCAAAGAGCTAGCTCCACTGGTCCTCCTAGAAACTGGCTCTGTGCATGAAGATAGTTTTAATGACTTCATCCCCAGCAATCAGAAGTGCCTGTTTTCTAGCCCCCATCCACCAAATTATCCTTAAAAAACCTTAACCTAAAATTCTCAAGGAGGCAGATTTGAGAAATATTTCTGGTCCTCTTGCTTGGCGGCCTTGCATTTATTAAACTCTCTGTTGCAATAACTGCTGTCATTGTATCGGTTTTTCTGTGCAGTGGGCATAGGAACCTGGTCAAGTTGTAACTTCCCATACCATTAGGACCATAAGGGCTACAATATTAGTCTTTTTTCCTCTAAAAATTTTTATTTTATTTTTAATTGACAAGTAATAATGGTACACACTTATGGTATATCATGTGATATTTTGATTTATGTTTGCACTGTGGAATGATTAAATGCAGGAAACTAACATATCCACCACCTCAAGGAGTTATCACATTTTTGTGATGAGAATATTTAAAATCTAATTTTTGAGAAATTTTGAAATACACAATACATTATCATTAATTATCGTCATTGTCTTGTGCAATAGATCACTAAAGCATATTTCTCCTGACTAGCTGAAATTCTGTACCCTTTGATCAACATCTCCCCTTTACTTACCCACTCCCTCCCTCAACCTCTTATAACTACCATTCTACTTGCAACATCTACAAGTTTGACATTTTTAGATTCCACCCCTAAGTGAGATCATATTCACATGCAAGAGGAGAGAGTGAGTGCCTCTACTTCAAGTATGGAACCAACTTGTTCCTTTCAGTCTGAGTGGTACAACTTAGGTCAATTCTACTCTCAACTTCTACAAGCTTGACATTTTAAGATTCTACATCTAAGTGAGATCATAGTGACATCCAACAGGGGAGAGTGAGCTTCTCTACCTCAAGCATGAAATCCACTCGTTTCCTTCAGTCTGAGTGGTATGACTTTTTTTGTGTCCTATCCTGGACTAAAAGCAGTTTTGAGCATTACACAATGTTCTGTTTGCTCAAGGGCAAGGTACACTTGGAGAGGACAAGGAGTTGGGATATGCTTCCCTGAGCCAGGGGGAGAAGGCCTAGACTCCCAAGGACAATCATGGCTATGCTGAGAAGAAGGAAGGGAAAACAGATGTGGAATGTGTTGCTAGCCACTTCTTCATATTTGCTAAACTCAAATGGAAGGCAATTTTTTTAACTCAGAAAAAAAAACTTCCATATAATTGGGGAAAAGGAGCATGATTCTGGTGGATTTCAACTCTTTGAACTTTGTGTGGATCAGTAATGAGGGAGAGAGGAAGTAAATGCTGAATTGTGGAGCCCACGGTTTTATCTTCTCTTCTCTTCGCTTCCTGAATGATACTTGTGAATTTCTACATTGGTTTCTGTGGTCCACATTTACCATAGAGTAGAAAGAAATTGCAGGCATTTATTTTGCTGTGAAAGTATTTTTAGATGTTTTGTGGGCTGTGTATCAATTACCATATAACATGGAGTTAGGAAGGAATGTGCAAAATATATTTAGCAACTTTTGATAATATTTTAAGAGCATTTGATTCTGACACATGCTATATAATTTATAGAGTTGCAGGTTACATCATTAAAAGGTTACATATTGGGAAATCTACAAGAAAAATCCTTAGCAAAAATACCTTCTTGAAACACAGACGGAGGAATATTCCCTCAAAGGGAAAATATGTGATGGTTGCTCAGGTTACTCTTTTTTCTCCCCCCACGCCCCCTGTATTTTCTTCTTGTAGTTCCTGGGCAAGAATAGTTTTGTGACTTCTCATCATGACAGATAGATGACTGAACCAGAAGAAGTGAATGTCAATTGGATGATTGACCCTTATTTTTTATTTAGGACGATTCTTTCCCTCTGGCTACATGGGGTGGAGTGATGTGCTTGCCAGAGGCTGGACAGAGATAAACATATTCCCTGATGGAAGTGGCAGAGTGCAACTGCATAAGCAAATGCAAAAGTCTTGTTTTTGTAAGTTTCTTCGGGGCAACCTTTGATAGACAGAAGGGAGAATAAAATTAATACTTTAAATACTAAAAAATACTTATTTTCACCTACTATTTGCATAGCAATGTAGCTTTCAGAGTATTTTTGTATACATTAATTCCTATGATGGAGTAACCCTGTGATTGAGGGAAGGCTGGTAATACTATAACCATTTTACAGATTAAGAAATAAAAATGTATAGAGGTTAGATAAATTTTTTTTTTTTGAGTCAGAGTCTCACTCTGTCACCCAGGCTGGAATGCAGTAGCATGTTTGTGGCTACCACAGCCTTGACCTGCTGGGCATAGATGATCCTTCCAACTCAGCCTTCCAACTAGCTGGAACTACAGGCGCTCACTACCACACCCAGCTTATTCTTTGATTTATTGTAGAAACGAGGTCTCACCAAGTTGCCCAGGCTGGTCGTGAACCCCTGGGCTCAGGCAATCCTCTTGCCTTGGCCTCCCAAAGTGCTGGGATTACAGGCTGAGCCACCGCACCTGGCCAGATGAGTCTTAAGTGAAACAATCAGATTTAGGAATTCAAACTTTTCTTTTGTGTGTATGTGTGTGTGTGTGTGTGTGTGTGTGTGTGTGCTTTCTAGTAAAATATTTTACTCCTTCCTCTTTTTTTATTTAAAAGAAAGATAATAAAAAATTCAAAGAAAACAAAAGAGTTAAATAACAGCGAAAACTCTGCTATGTTAAACATGCAAAGTGATTATTTCTAAATAATATACTTTTGTTGGATTATGAGCTCTTGCAAGGTAGCAAGTATGAATTTGTAGAAATTAAAAAAATATTTTGGCCAGACATGATAGCCATGTCTGTAATCCCAGCACTCTAGAAGTTCGAGGCAAGAGGATTTGAGAGTGGTAGGGATACTCTTAATATGTACACGGGCTTATAGATGTAAACTGGATATCTTCCAGGAAACTGGTTGGATGGTTACCCTATAAGGAAGCCAACTGACTATTTCTTCTGTAAAATTTCTTTTATCTAATAACCAAAGAACTAAACAGTAGAAAAAGTAGACCTTGGAAGGAAAAATGTTCTATACAGTATATTTCTTGAAAACGCTTACTGTTAAAATGACTAGTTGAACAGGCACAGTAGCTCATGCCTATAATTCCAGCACTTTGGTAAGCCAAGGTGGGATCCTATGAACCCAGAATTTCGAGACCAGCATGGGTATCATAGTGAAACCTTGTTGCTACCAAAAAAAGAAAAAGGCTGGGCATGGTGGTGTAGTCTCAGTTACTTGGGAGGTTAAGGCAGAAGGATTGCTTGAGCCCAGGAAGTTGAGGCTGTGGTGAGTCATGATTGTGCCACTGCACTCCAGCCTGGGTGACAGAGTAAGACCCCTATTCAAAAAATAAATATATATTTTAAGAAATATTTTGAAATACAATATTTGCGTTTTTGCTCTTTTTCATCAGGCAGGGATCTCACATATCAGTGATAGTCTGTGAAATCTCCCTCAAATACATTTCTTACACTGTCGCTTTCATGTTCTTACCTTCTCCCTAACCTAAGCTTGCCCTTCTCTTGGGGTGTTTGGGCCTCAGGTTACCTGTGAAACCTCTACTCAAGGAGCCCCATTCGATGGGCTTTCTCATATTATTTAGAGATACTCTGTTTAGGAAAGCACATTAAGAGGAAGGGCATTCCTGAGAGTCTTTGAAATCATGTATGTCACATAGCGGTTACCCATTCCTAGAATGCCCCGGATACAATCTCAAGAATTTGATGATTGACACATAGTTGGCCCTCAATAAACAGCTACAGATAGCTATTGAGTCTGCTGCTGGAGTGACTGTGTTATGTAATTTTGTGCTTTCTGAATACAAAATAGATCTTTGAGTAAGGTATGCTTTTTGGCAGTTGCTGATAACATCTGAGAGACAGTTTAATTTGTCTGCAACTAGAGCAGCAGAAAATAAAGAAAAGCAAACAGGCTATATCACGATCACCGGCTTATTTGATGAGTATCAATAAATATGGATGAAACACCTGAAGGGGCCCACGAACACCTAGTTAGCTAATTTGCCAAGTATGCAGACAATGGCTATACTGCATGATTATGTTTGTGGAAAATAAAAAAGGAAGATACATAAATAGGGCAAGTGAGACGAAGATTCAGTGACAGTGTCGGATAATCCTCATAAAGTACCTTTCATCTGGGTAGCTGAAAACGTTTTAAAAGTATCCTCATGACACCCTTCTTGTGCTACTAAATGGTAAAGAAATATCAACTCCATTTAAATGAAAAAGGATGCTGAGCTGGGAGTTGAAAAGTTAAGTCAACGACTCATTGTCTTGGTTTCTTATAGGAGGCTCTGTCTATCTGTGGTAAGTGCATTGTGTCATTTGCCCCCAAACAATCTTTTTCTAGCTCTGTATAAATTATCTACCTGGCAAAAAGAAGACTGAAGCTGGGAGCAAAAATACACTTCCGTGGGTGTAATTGTATTCGTGGCCAAATAGAATTTGGACTTCTTCCATTAGCAGGAATGCCTGGTGGTAGTACTAACTTTAAAACCCTGAGTTGTCAACAAACAGAAGGAGACTGGTTGAGCAGGATCAGAGAAGAAAAAGTGGAGAGAAGGGATATATATACAGGCACTCCGCAGGATTCAACCTAAAACGTCCCAAAAGGAGGCGGATTTGAATCCGGGAGGGAGCCTTTCCTTGGGGCTGGGCTCATTTTTTCCCTCTTCTTCCTCAACGACTCTTCTCCTTGGCTTCTCCAGAAGTACCAGCAGTCAGAACTGGGAACCACTAGAGTCCTGAGCAGGTTTCTCCCCAGCAAGGGGTAGCAGAACAGACGGCGTTCCTTCTGCCTGTCGAGGACATCGGGCATCTCCCTGATGCAACTTGCTGGCTTATCTTCTCTCATCCCCTCTATTACTTCTCTCACATCTTGCTCATAACAGTTCCACCCACAATAGTCCTTGCTCTTACACAGGTAACAGGGTCTTGGCATGTGCTGTTTCCTCTTCAAGGAATGTTCTTTTTACTTAAAGAGTGTCTTCATAGTATGCTTCCTCTGGCCTCTCAATCTAGATTTAGAGCGACCAAGGATCCTGTTTTGTCTGGGACTGAGGATTTCTAGGGCATGACACTTTTCTGGGCAAATCATGGTGCCGAGGTTACCTTGATATCTAAATGACAGCTCCTTCTAACCTAGATTCTTTTCTTTCCTTTTCCTCCTAGAATTTATCACCATTTAAAATACTTTCCACATTACCTACTTATCTTGTTTTTTATCTATTCTTTTGCCTACTCCCTCAGTGTAATCTACATGATGGCGAAGAATTTTTTTAAATTTAAAATTTGTTTTATTCCCTCTCGTGTCCTCAGCATCCAGCATGGCTCAGAGCAAGAATTCAGTAACTGTTTTTTAATGACTAAATAAATGAATGAATGAGCATTGATGTAGTCTGGATGGTTGTTCCATCTGAATCTCATTTTGAATGTGATCTCCAGCTCTCCAGTGTTGGATGCAGGGCCTAGTGGGAGATGGTTGAGTCTTGGGGGTGGATTCCATGACCCATGGCTTGGTGCCATTCTCCTGGTAATAAGTGAAATCTCACTCTAAGTTCATGTGAGCTGGTTGTTTAAAAGAGCTGGGAACCTCCTTCTCTCTCTCTCTCTCTCTCTCTCGCTTCTGCTCTTGCCATGTGACATACCTGCTGCCTTCCGCCATGATCATCAGCTTTTTGAGACCTTGCCAGAAGCCCGGCATCATGCAGAACATTAGCCAATAGATCTCTTCTCTTTACAAATTACCCAGTCTCAGGTATTTCTTTATAACAACACAAAATGGACTAGTATCAGAACTTAAGAAATTATTAATCATACATATAAGAAGGAACTATGTTGGGGATATTATTTCCTGAAGTGGATTATTGAAATCACAAAGTCTTGATCAAATTGAATTTGATTCTCAAAATAAATGCAGTATTTCCCAGTGAATGATGAGTTTCTCAAAAAAATTTAAACAATATTTTCATTCATATTTTAAAATCAAAGTTATTTAATTTATTTTTTGCAATAAGCTTTTGTGAAAATAGACTACTAATAGAATGTAGTATTACTCCTTGATACCACATTGATAGATCATTTGCCTGGGTTTAGGTCAACTGATTTTAATCTATTGGAATGTACTCATAAGTGGAAATTCAGTCTTTAAATGTAAATTTCTTGTTTGCCTCCATGAAAATGCAGTCATATGTTTAATTAAACATAGCACATTTCCTCTTTATATTCAGTTATTAACAGGATGAATAGATGGATGACTTCAAAGGGCAAATATAGAGAAATCAAATGAATTACAATATCTCTACTGGGTAAGAAATCAGAAGTCAGGGGCTTTCATATACTTAGCGTGGCATCCTTGGGTGCACGATTTTTACTAATTTTAGAACTAACCTGGAAAGCCGGGCGAAGTTATTCCCTTGTTTTATTATTTGCAAGCCCTTGTGTTGTCTCTCACATGTCCAGGCTGGTGAGGAGCTGTGAGGAAAACACTAGATCTGGGAGCAGAAGTCCTGGGTCCTCATCCTTTCTCACCATTGAAGTTTCCATGAAGCTCTAAGTGATCACTTACCTCCTGGAGCCTGCATCTCCTATTCTGTGAAATGAGAATGCTAAAATCTCATTTACCCTACCAGATCTGTGTAAACACAAGACAGGAGTGGAGATGCTTTGAACATCACTGAGTTCTGTATGAGTCAGGGATCTCCAGAGAAATAGACCAATAGGATATATATTTGCATAAAATTTATGTGAGCCAATACATACATATAGTAATTGGCTTATGCAATTAAGAGACTGAGAAACCTCATGATCTCCTCATCTGCCATCTGCAAGCTGAAGACCAGGGATGCTTGTGGCATTATTCAGTTTGAGTCTGAAGGCTTGAGAACCAAGGGAGCCCATGATGTAAATCCCAGTCCCAAGGCAGGAGATGAAGTGAGATGTACCAGCTCACACACCGAGGCAGATAAAAGGAGTGAGTTTCTCCCTCCTCCACCCCTTCTGTTCTATTGTGGCCCTCAACAGATTGCATAATGCCCACTCACACTGGGGAGGGCAAGATACTTTACTGAGTCGACTAATTCAAATGCTAATCTCATCTGGAAAACACTCTTACAGACACTCCTGAAGTAATATTTAATCTGGGTGCTCTGTGACCCAAATTGACACATAAAATAACTGTCACAGTGCTGCGTAATAATGTAAGGTGAGGCGGTTCTCCTGGATGCACTTGTTGCAGGTGCCTGAACAGCCACTGCCAGATGGTTCTGAGCTTGGTTCCTAATTTATACCTACTCTTCAACTCATTGATATGGGTTCACCCTCTCACCAATAATAAGAAATCAAATTATTTTATGACCCTGCAAAGCAACCTCCTGGGTACTCCCAGAAGCTGGGAATCTTGCAAGATACTTATCTATGTCTGAAGTCTACCACATATAAGACTTTATCTACATATCAACCTGAAATTTTATGCCCTTTTATCTTAATGTAGTAACTCATCTACTGCTTTCCAAAATTCCTTAGACAGGAACTACAAATTAGCAGTCAAAAATCCACCTATTACCTGCAAGCCCCTGCTTGGAAATGTCCCTCCTTCCTGGGCCATACCAATGAAAATATCACATGTATTGATTTATAGTTTCTTGTCATTTCTGGCTTCCTAAAATGTATATAACCAAGTCACCCTTCAACTTTAGTGGGCACATGTTCTCAGGACCCTCTGAGGTGGGTGTTCCTGAGCCTAGGTCCTTCAAGCCCGGCTAAGAATAAACCATCTTGAAATATTACAGAGTTTGGCATTTTTTTCATCAACACGGCTGACCTCCTTCAGCCTGCTTAAGACCCTTCCATACCTTCTGTTTCATCCCATCCAAAGGCACAGATGCTTCCTTTAGTTTTCTCCAACCTGCCAGAGGTATGGCTGTTAGTTTTATCAAACTCTATTGAAGGTTTCTGGATAATAAAAGGAAAACAAACAAATAAACACCCAGAGACAATAACTTGAAATTAGTGCTGGAGGAATTCTTGGTTACAGCAGAAACAACAAAGGCAATTACAAAAAATACGACTTTCCATAGCCTTCAATAAAACTAGGAGACCAAGAAAAATCCACAAACTAAATGAAATTTAAGTTGAGGGAACAACATTTTTTTTTTTGAGTCGGAGTCTCACTCCGTCGCCCAGACTGGAGTGCAGTGGCCGCTCCCGGCCACCGCAGCCTCGACCTGCTGGGCTCCGGCCGCCTCAGCCTTCCAAGTAGCTGGAACTACAGGCGCACGCTACCACGCCCGGCTAGTTTTTGATTTATTGTGGAGATGAGGTCTCGCCAAGTTGCCCAGGCGGGTCTCCAACACGCGGACTCAGGCAATCCACTCGCCTCAGCCTCCCAAGGTGCGAGATTACAGGCTGAGCCACCGAACCCTGCTGGAAACAACGTTTGAACCCAGAAGAATAACGTAGGATGCCAACTAGTGTTGTGGGATGGATGGGGGGTGTTGTGGGGGAAGAACTGGAAGTGAGATTTTCTAGCAGAAGCAGAACACAAACAATATCAGCAGATATTCCCCCCTTGCCAGAGGGGGTCCTACCTGACTGAGAACTGCTGTGGATACAACTGAGGACAAGTAGGGCAGAGCACTGGCCCTTGCAGGAGCAGTGAGATCAATTGTAGAAAGGCAAAGAGAACAGAGTAGCGGGAGTTTACTGCCTGGGGTAACTCCCTCTTACCTGTGATCCCAACTAAATTGTTTTTGTTTTTTCCCCAAAATAAGGCACCACCAAAAAAAAAAAAAAAAAGAAAGAAAGAAAGAAAGAAAAAGAAAACAGAGTAGCAGTGGGAGATAGTAAAGAAAATACTTGTTACAGTGTGAAACAATAGGAACAAAAGTAAATACATATTTCGTCTTTTTCAGTCACACAGCTCCTAAAACCCTTGAAATCAACAGGGTGGTAAGAGTATCTTTTGAATATTAATAAGATGATTGGTGACTAGGGGCTCCTAAATAGGTTCAGGATCGGGCTATTCACCAGAAACACCAAAATATGATTGAAGAATTGGAACTTGCAGTCCCAAACTCCAGCCTTTGGGGTGGGGAGAGAAGCTGAAGGCGGAGCTAATCAGCAATGGCCAATGATTTGACCAGTCATGGCTACATGATGAAGTCATCCTAAAACCCACCGAAAGATGTTTGGAGAGCCTCTGAGTTGGTGAACACATTGGGGTGCTGGGATGGTAGATTACCCAGAAAGGGCACAGAAGCTTTAGATGCTTTGTATCCCATACATGCCTTGTCTTATACTTCCCTTGCATTTGGCTGTTCCTGTTATAAATGAAAGAAAAGTGTTTTTCTGAGTTCTGTGAGCCTTGATAGCAAATTATTAAAACAAAGGAAGTGGTCTTGTGTACTCTGAATTCATAATCATTTGGTCAGATGTATGGGTGGCTGCCTGGGACTTGTGACTGGCATCTGAAATGGATGCAATCTAACGGGACTGAGCCCTTAGCCTGTGGAGTCTGCACTAACTCTGAGTGGTTAGTGTCAAAATTGCACTGAATTGTAGGACACATAGTTGGTGACTGGAGAGTTGTAGAATTGGATGACATGAGGAAAAAACACATACATTTGGTGTCAGAAGGGTTTGAGTAAAAATAGCTCAGACATAGAAACACTAGAAGGCAGATCCCTTGAGTTAAGAAGTGAAAAAGCAACCTATTAGGGTTTGAATGTCTTTATCACCTCCAAAATATATGTTGAAATTAATCTCCAATACGACAATATTGGGAAGTGTGGACTTTGGGAGATGATAAAGTTCTGCCCTCATGAATAAAATTAGGTGACTTTATAAAAGGGCTTGGTGGAGAGAGTTTGTCCCTTTCTGCCCTTGTTTTCTGCCATGTGAGGACACAGTGTTCCTTCTCTCCAGAGAATGCAGGGTCCAAGGCACCATCATGGAAAGAGAACAACCCTCACCAGACAACAAGCCTGCTCATACCCTGATCTTGATCTTCCAAGCTTCCAAAACTGTGAGAAATAAATTTCTGTGTTTTTTTTTTAATAAATGACCAAGTTTCAAGTATTCTTTTACAGCAGCACTGGTAGACCAACACAACCCTTACCTCTCTTTTTCCATCTACTAGTTTCTCCTGATAATAGGTGAGCCAGAGACATGAATTCATTCAACTATGAACCAAAAAGTAAGAATGCTGCGTCCAAACAAAGATGTCATTAAAAAGACACAGAAAAGTCAGAGCTCAGCACTGGAAGAAAACTCCCCAGGAAAACACTGACACAATCATAAGGAAATTGCAAACAGTGTCTTTATATTATAAAGAAAAGCTATCTATATATAGCAGCCACAGCTATTTTTAAAAAAATCATGAAATAGAAGTGAAGAAACTCAGAGAAAAGATGGCCAGATAATGGGAAGATAAAATGGAAATTTACAGAATTCAGGAAAGAAATTAAAGCAAAAGATAAAATGACTTTAGAAATGAAGATTAAATTACCAAAAACACAAGAGACACTCAATATAAAAACACAATAAGGATATAGGAAAGAAAGTGAAAAAAGTAAAACACAAAAATAAGAAAGAGACTAGAGAGAAAAGCAAAGAAGACAAAAGCAATCCACAAAAACATAAAGTTCTTGATGAAGAAAAACAAAATCTCACAATACTATACTGTGCAAAAAAAAAAAAAAACCCACAACAAAATAATAAAGTAACATTATAATTTTTACAAATGTTTAAAACTATAATTCAAGGGAACTTTTCTAAAATTGCCTAGGACTCAAGTCTTGTATTGAAAGGCATATTATAAAGCTAAGAAAATTAACTCAGAGTCGATATTAAGAAATAAAAAATTAAACTAGTCAGAATTTTGGACATTAAAGAATAAAAAAAAATCTTCTGGGTAACTGAGCAACAAATCTAAGTCACTTAGGAGGAAAACAAATCCAAGTTGCATTATACTTCCTAGCAACAATATTTTTAGGACACAAGGTCAATTAGGTAAAAGATATAATTGAAGACAAGACCCTGTTCACAAAGATAAGAAAGAAAGGTAAAATACGGTACCTAGGTAAAACTTAAGAAATATGCAAATCTTATAAAATTTGTTACATATATTTAAAGTGAACCAAAGCTGTTTCTTGTTAATAAAGAAAAATAAAAAACAAGCAAGAAGTGTCCAGAAAACCCAGGTCTTTTTGTCACATTTTAGGAAAAAACCCCAAAACCCTGTTGCCATTTTAATTTAGATTGCATTGAATTCATAAGCCAATTTAGGGACAGTGTGATGGTTAATTTTATGCCTCAGTTAGACTGGGCTAAGGGATGCCCAGATGGCTGGTATAACATTATAAGTTTGTCTGTGATGGTGTTTCCAGAAGAGATTAGCATTTGAATCTGTAGACTGAACAAGAAAGAAGATTGCCCTCATCAATGTGGGCGAGCATTATCCAACCCACTGAGGGCCCAAATGGAACAAAAACAAAGAAGGTGGGTGAATTCTCTCTCTCTCTCTTTTCTTTAGCTGGGACATCCATCTTCTCCTACCCTGGGACATCAGAGCTTCTGGTTCTCCAGCCTTCAGACTCCAGGATTGATGCCAGTGGCTTTCCCAGTTCTCAAGCCCTCATTCTCGGACTGGAACTATCAGTTTTCCTGGTTCTTAGGCCTTTAGACTTGGATTGAATTATACCTCTGGTTTTCCAGCCTGCAGACAGTAGATTCTGGGACTTCTTGGCTTTCATATTCTCATGAGTCAATTCTCACAATAATTTTATATGTCAATATCTTTATCTATCTAGCTTATATATATATCATGAGAGAGAGATATATATATAGGATATATATAGGAGTTATATTTAGAAGATATATATATATATATATGAATATATAAGGAATATATATATGAAGGAACTCCCCCAAACCAGAATTTATTTATAAAAAATTGTGTATTTATTTTTACATGTTTAAACTTCAACCACCCTCAAAGTACTCTTTGATGCAATACACCTATCGAGATGCTTTTTCCAGTTCTCAAAGCAGTTTTTGAGGTTGTGAATTTTGATGCCTTTAGTGCTTCTGCCATTTTTGTTCCACCTTTTCCACATCAGCAAAATATTTTCCTTTGAAAACTTGTTTCATCTGGGGAAACAACAACAACAAAAATTGCTGGGGTGGGGGAGATAGATGAATAGAGAGGGCGGGGCATGGGGATCATACCTTTTTAGTCAAAAACTGCTGAACACTTAGTGTGATGTGGGCAGGTTGTATGTGTAAATCACCCCATCCTGAAATGAGTGAATGTTTGAAAAAATGTTAAAAAAATTCACTGAAGGTGAACTCAGCCTCTCACAATAACGTTAGCTGGTACACTGATGCCAATGGGCTCCTAGAGCACTTAACTAGGCAGGAAGCCTGTACTACAAGGGGCCAGCCCTCCAAGAGATAAACCAGAAGCATTTTGCTTCAGTGAAAGCCTTTTTTTTTTTTTTTTGGTTCTTTCAATGCATTTGCCTATTTCTTGATGGGTGATTTATGAGCACACCTGCCCACACTGCTCCACCTTCCTTATTCACCTGATCTTTCCCCTAGGGACTTTTTTGTTTCCTTAGATGAAAAAAGTCCTCAAAGGGAAATGTTTTACTGAGTGGAAGAGATGAAGCAAAAATGGCAGAAGTCCTAAAAGGCATCAAAATTGACAAGTTCAAACACTGTTTTGATCAGTGGAAAAAAAGTCTTGATAGGTGTATTGCATCAAACGGAGAATACTTTGGAGGCGACTGAAGTTTAAATATGTAAGAATAAATACACAATTTCTAATAAACAAATTCCAGGTTTTGTGGGTCCTTCTTTGTAATATATATATCTCCAACACACACACACACACACACACACACACACACACAGTATATATGTGTATATATATCCTATATATATTGTTTCTCTGGAGACCCTTTCTTAATACAGAGAGCTTGCAAATCTTGGAAACTGAGAAGAAAAAGACCAGCAACCCAATAGAAAAATGAGCGAAGGGCATGAACAGACAAAACCTAGAAAAAGATAGACATGTGCTCCTTAGACATGAAAAGACGCTCAACCTCACTCATAGCAAGTAAAAGGGAAGCTAACATCCCACCAAGGTCCCACTTTTCATCGACCAGGTTTTCAAAAACCCCAAAGTTTGGCAATACATCATGTTGGTAAGCCTGTGAGAAATATTTTTACACAGCTGAGGGAGTATAAAATGGTACAACTTTTCTGGAGGAATCTGTAATATCTAACAAGATAACAGGCAGTTTTTCATTCTTACCCAGCAATAGAATCTTATGAATATATCTGTACAAACTGTTAGAATCTTTTTGTAGCTGTAGAAAAGTCCATGTGTTACCACATGCGATCACAAGATTTGCCATTATATTGTGAGTTCTATACATGTTTTGTTGCAATGTGTGGTTTCCAGTGCCTACATACAGATATGATGATGGTACATCCTTCCACTTATGACATGTGGCCTTGTCACTGAACACAGGGAGACCCGCAGAGGCATCTCCATTGTCCAGGTGAATTGGAAATTGGTAGCAGCCACTGTTGTTTCAATATCCTTGCCTCCACCAGGGCCTGAAGCACATGCAGGCATTTAGGTTACACCTTGAGCCACTAATGGAGATGGCATTGAACGCCAAGAAGTGCCAGATAGACCCCTTTTCTTCCATTTGTTAGTGCTGGGGGCAAATTATGTTTTCAGCAGGTGTATCTTACAGTACTTTTAGTGGAATGTTCTTTGCACTGCAGTTCAGAGCCAAATTTAGCAAACCCTGACACAAAAAAATGAGAAATGGAAGGGTTAACTCAGCAATTTTGTGCACACTCTATGCACATTTAATTTTTTTGATAGGGTCTTGCTTTGTCTCTCAGGCTGCAGTTCAGTGGCACGATCACAGCTCACTGTAAACTCCATCTCCTTGGTTCAAGCCATCCTCCTGTTTCAGCATCTGGAGTAGCTGGGACAACAGGTACACTAAGTTTTAAAAAAATTTTTCTTTTTTTTTGAATTGGAGTCTCACTCTGTCGCCAAGGCTGGAGTGCAGTGGAACACTCATGGCCACCCCAGCGTCGACCTGTTGGGCCCTGGCAATCCTTCTGCTTTAGCCTTCCAAGTAGCCCGGAACTACAGGAACGCGCTATCACGCCTGGCTATTAAAATTTTTTTAAAGAGATGTGGTCTCACTCTGTTCCCCTGGCTGGTCTCAAACTCTTAACCTCAAGTGATCCTCCTTCCTTGGCCTACCAAAATGCTGGAATTATAGGCATGAGCCACTGTGCCCAGCTGGTCTGTGTACATTGAATCTACTTCCTGAGTGTAGGTGAAGCTGTCAGTGTTCCGTCCATATTCCCCTGGCACTGTCCATCCCATGTGCTCAATAGGCCAGCTCCTGGTCTGCTTCCAAAATGTAGTTCAGCTTATCCCACAGCCAGGAGCATCTTCTAGTATGTCTCGGTGCTCCAAGGTCCTGTGCTCTGAACTGTAACGCCGAAGTGAGCAGAGAAATTTTCGCCATCCCAGTCTCACACATGCGACCTCATCCCTTATCCCTGTACCCTCCCATTTCCTCTTCTTTTTAGAAAAACTCTGGTCTTAGAACATTTCCTGAGGATCTTAGAACATGTCTCAAGGATCTGAGACCATTTCCTAAAGATTCCTGTTTAGATCTTTGCCCCAAATAATCACAACAGAACATAATGGTCCAACATCAGATTCCTTTCAAAATCTGGGTTATTTAAGCTTCAATTATGCCATGAAGGAGTTTCCTATAACACACTATAATAAAAGACCTTTAAAAACTGGCTGTGTTGCAAACACAGGCATGGAGCTTTCTAAAGATATAGATGTAAAGCCTCCATTCCCAGAGAGTCTGATTCCAGTCCGCTTTTATATCCTTGAAACCAGGATAATATCAGGTATCTTTTCTGTAGTTCTGAGTCTTAGCTCCTGCTATTCTGTGAGCAATAATAATTAGACTTATCACACATCCTCATCTACCAAAAAAAAAAAAAGCAACAGTTGGCAGGTACACCACAATGAAAAGGCAGAATTGAAAAAGGAATCTTCCTAAAAGAAAAGAATCTGCAGAGGCTGGACTTAGCCTTTTACATGATTTCATTGAGCATTTTAGCTCTTTGGAGCCATAACTTCTCAAACACCCCCACTTAATATTTTTATAATGAAGGAACTCATTTTGCTATTTTTTTCAAGGATAAAGAAAGATGCAATATATAATTTTCACATCTTGGAGGGCATCAAGTTGGTTGCAGTTTTGAAGTGGCAGATTTCCCAGTTTTAAGGATCCAAAGGTCTTAGAGCCAGTGTAGCTCAAGGTATCCGTGCACTTGTCCAACTCCTAGCTGTCCTTGGACAGAGAAAATATCACACTGAGATAATGGCAGAGGCAGGGGTAAGCCAAGCCAATGACACACCTTTCTCTGTTACTGTTACACAGAGAACATTTTACCAACTTTGCCAAATGTTTATCAAAGTAAACATAGAAGTCACATTTTTTAAATTCTCACAAGTTTTCATAAAAGGAAGAAAGAAGTAATATTACCCTCAAAATTTGTAGCTGGCAGAATAGCACAAGTTATAAGGAAACCAAATGACTTTCTTAATGTCAAGGGAAAAGATTCAAGAAAAGGATGTACATTGATGAGAAATCTTACAGAATAAACTACTTCTCAAAAATTTAGAGTATTTAAAAAAACTTTTGGATTGTCCTATAACCTGAAATTGTAGAAATTGTAATAACAGAAAGATCTGCTTTGTCAAACCAAGTCCATCTTTACCTACACAATGTCATAGTAAGCGTTTTAGACCAGTTAATCTCTACTTGGCCAAAGTGGATGATTTATTTATCTATTTATTTTTGAGTTGGAGTCTCACTCTGTCACCCAGGTTGGAGTGCAGTGGCATGATTGCAGCTCACAGCAGCCTCAACCTCCTGGGTTCAGGCGATTCTTCTGCCTCAGCCTCCAGAGTCTGTGGGAGTACAGGCATGCACCACCACGCCTGGCTGATTTTTAATTATTTTTTATAGAGTTGAGTTCTCCTTATATTGCTCAGGCTGGTCTTGAACTCCTGGGCTCAAGCTATTTTTCTGCCTTGGCCTCCCAAAGTGCTGGGATTATAGGTATGAATCATTGCTCCTGACTGGATGATTTCTTATATGGTCATATCAACTCAATTTTTTTTTTTCTGAGTTGGAGTCTCACTCTGTCACCCAGGCTGGAGTGCAGTGGCAAGCTCAGGGCCACCGCAGCCTCGACCTGTTGGGCTCAGGTGATCCTTCTGCCTCAGCCTTCCAAGTAGCTGGAACTACAGGTTTGCACTACTACGCCCGGTTTATTATTATTATTATTTTAGATTTATTGTAGAGATGAAGTCACACCAAGTTGCCCAGGCTGGTCTCGAACCCCTGAGCTCAAGCAATCCTCTTGCCTTGGTCTCCCAAATTGCTGGGATTGCAGGCTGGAGCCACTGTGCCTGGCCTCAATTTGTTTTTATCTAGAAATCTATTAATCTCAATTTTATTTTGGTCCCTTGGGGAAAAAAAGTGTTTTATGTTAGAATCATTTTTCATTAGAGAATATTTTTAAAAGTATTAAAGAAATAATTTACCTAATTTCTCATAATTTTAACTAAGCCTTTCAAAATGTTGCAAGTGGACAGCTGTCTCTTAACCGGATTGTTATGTTTCTGTGTTAGTCCACAGACTGGATTTCGAGGATTTTGTTTGTCTTTTTGGAAAATTAAAAAAATTTTTGGAAAAAGTTAGTCAAGTCTGTCTCAGAACTTGTGTGGGTGGTGGTGTCTCAAGCCATTGGCATACCTCTTCCCAGTGCCTTGTGCTCCCTCTCTGAGTTAATTTGCTTAAGGGCACTGTAAGCCACTTAAGGAAAGCATTTACACCCTAATAGAGAGAGTACAGACCAATTTTTTTTTTTTTAGTCGAGTCTCATTCTGTTGCCCAGACTGGAGTGCAATGGCACAATCATGGCTCACCGCAGCCTTGACTTCCTGGACTCAAGTCATCTTCCTGCCTCAGCCTCCTGAGTAGCTGGGACTACAAGTGTGAAGTACCATACTTCTCTAATTTTTTTGCAGAGACGAGGTTTTGCTAAGTTGCCTTAAGCTGGTCTCGAACTCTTAGGCTCAAGCTATCTTCCCCTCTTGGCCTCCCAAAGTGTTGGGTTACAGGTGTGAGTCATTGCATCTGGCCAAGACCAATTTTTAAATGGACAATGTTCTCCCTCCTCCCTCTCTCTCCTCCTATTTTTTTCTTATTCATTTGTTCATTTATTTGTTCACTGTAAGTAGTATAACTAAGGAAGAGTACTTTGCTGCTAGACCCTTCCTATTTGCCAGAAAGTTGGCAAATATTGACAGAAAGAAGTCATTTAAAAACAAATACACATGCAACTTTGGATAATGTTAATAAGACTCATGTTTACAAGAAGTCTGTCTTCTCTAGAATATCTTTTTTTTTTTTTGAGTTGGAGTCTCAATCTGTCGCCCAGACTGGAGAGCTGTGGCCGCTCCCGGCCACCGCAGCCTCGACCTGCTGGGCTCCGGCGATCCTTCCGCCTCAGCCTTCCGAGTAGCCGGAATTACAGGCGCGTGTTACCACGCCCGGCTGATTTTTTTTATTTATTGTAGAGATGAGGTCTTGCCAAGTTGCCCAGGCAGGTCTCGAACCCGCGGGCTCAGGCAATCCACTCACCTCAGCCTCCCAAGGCGCGGGATTACAGGCTGAGCCACCGAGCCCGGCTTAGAATATCTTAAGGTTTACTACATCAGAGATAAACTTGTTTCTCTAAGAAGACACCCTGATTCTCCTGGGACTGAGTAACTTTACCAGTTTTCTGTTTCTTGTTTTGACTACTCTTAGTAATTTCATTAATGTTTAAGATTTTTAAAAAAGTATACGTCATAATAGTTAAGCTCCAAACTCAAGGTCATGTGTATGAACAAGTAATTTTTTCTTTTTTGGGGATGAAGAAATAAACTGGGACATAGCATAGAAATACGGAATGTAATCTCTGGGTGGCAGCATGCATTCACCAGCAAAAAGTCCTTCCTAACTAATACCATTTCCATTTCTTTTATGAATTGCTGAATTGGTGGGTCAGCATTATTCCATGGTACAGAGGGGTTTGATCATTTGACAACCCCTCTTCATGTACTTTTTTGAACAGGTGGTAAAAGGTGGAACTGGTGATACAGTTAACTGGAATTGCATATGATTATGAAATCAAATACAAAGAAAATTGGTTAGCTAATGCATCAAAGCCAATTTTTGAGACTTTCTTTAGTGAAGTTTCAAAACACTCTACTCACTTTATTAAGCATTATTTTAATTGTCTTGGAAATAGGACCTAAGGTTATAAAAATTACAATTAGTATGAACTTGGAGCTATAATGAGTATGCGTCAATACTCGTGGAGAATCAAAACTCATTGGAAAGAGGGACTAAAACTAATCAGTTAAAATTTTCAGATATTAATGTAAAGTCATGATTATTAAAGTAATGTGAAAGTCAAAAAGTATAATATTAAAAAAACTTTAGCATTATGGTTAATCCTAAATTCATTTTGAGATTAAAAAATGTGAGGTGACTGTTAAGGTATACAATTTTTGTTGGCATTAGTTGAAGTATAGTGTTTCACACTGTTGGACACTCTGAGAGGGATATTAACATGTTAGAGTATCAAAGAGACACTGGGAACATATGGAGTCTGGAAAGTATGTTATAAGGAAACACTTGAAAGTTATTTGGTTTGGAATAAGATCTGGGTGCATGGCAGTGGTGTTTGGGTATTTGAAAGCCTATCATATTAGGGAAGTAGATTTTTTTTTTTTTTTTGAGTTTGAGTCTCACTCTGTTGCCCAGACTGGAGTGCAGTGGCATGCTCCCGGCCACTGCAGCCTCGACCAGCTGGGCTCCGGGAATCCTTCTGCCTCAGCCTTCCAAGTAGATGGAACTACAGGTGCGCTTTACCACGCCTGGCTAATTTTTTTGATTTATTGTAGAGACGAGGTCTCGCCAAGTTGCCTGGGCGGGTCTGATTTTTTTTTTTTTAACTTCAGAATATTTGGTAGAAGGCGTGGGGGCTAACTGGTGAAATGGGGAAAACTTTCCCAACGACAATTGTAACTATTCAACAAGAAACGAGTGTTACTGTGAATCCCTGTCACTAAGGTTGCTCACTGATTATCCAGATTGAGTGATCATCTGTCAAGTGTTGTTGTAGAAGAAATTTCTTCTATTTCTAAAAGCCTCCTAGAGCTTTTTTCTTCTTCTTCCTTTTTTTTTTAAGTTTTTATTTCTACTCTCAATATTTAGTGACAGATAGGCAAAATAACAGGATGAGTGATTGCACTTTTACTTTTGCATTTGGATTTTCCTTGGTAGGAGGAACTGTATGGCATACACAAATGGTTAAACAGGGTCTTTTATAATATCTTAACATTGTTACTGCTGATAGCCACATGGGTATAAAAGTTAATGAGTTAGATAAATGAAATCATGTCATCTATGATATACTGCAGTCTGGATTTTAGGAAAGAGCCTAAATTTGAAACAAAACTAAAAATCTTGTATAGAAAGAAACAGTCTTAAAATAATCATTTGTTGAGACATGTTTCCTGCTTGTTTTTTTTGCCATAGTTCTTCATGCATCTGATACCTCCAAAACACTTAGTTGATGACACTGAGATTACTAAGTCATGTTTATGCTTCTGTGGGTTATTTGGGAGGCTCTAATCTTTCTTTCTTTTTTTTTTTGAATTGAAATCTCACTCCATTGCCCAGACTGGGGTGCAGTGGCACATTCACAGCTATCCCAGTGTAGACCTGCTGGGCTCAGGCGATCCTTCCACCTCAGCCTTCCAAGTAGCCAGAACTACAGGCATGCTCAGCTAATTTTTTGATTTATTGTAGAGATGAGGTCACACAAGTTGCCCAGGCTGGTCAGGCTCCAATCTTTCTAAGTGTGTTTTCCCTGATTCAAAAAAGGGACTTTCCCAGCTACTGGGGGGGCTGAAGCAGGAGGATTGCCTGATCCCAGGAGGCTGAGGCTGCAGTGAGCCACGAATGTGCCATTGCACTCCAGTCTGGGTGACAGAGTGAGATCCTGACTCAAAAGAATAAAAAAAAAAAAAAAAATCACTAAATAAATGAAAAAGTAACTTCATCTTTAAATGAAAGATTTGTATGTAAAACATACTGTGGAATTATTTATTACTATAAGAAAATGTCTACATTATATTGATTTACACTTACAATTAACATCTATAAATTGAATAGAAAGTATAATAATGCTGTTAGCTTGTTCATCACATGTGTTCATCGCATTTTTAGTTTTAATATTGGCTTATTTTTCATATGGTCAACATTAAAAATTGGTGACCATTTTCTTAAAATTTTTTTAAGTCAGAGGGGTAAAATAAAAGCGATGATGGCACTTGAATTGTTTGTTTTGTTTTCTGTGTTATTATTGAGGGAGAAGAACCCATATTGTCTTGACAGCGAACCTAATACAGCTCTTATTTCCTTAACTACTATGGGTGCTTATTTTCAAAACAATTGAGAAATAACAGAAAATAAAGATACAACCAAAGGTTTTAGGGATTAGGTTAAAACTTGGAGCAGAGGCCTTTGGGCATTCATTCTTGGACTGGATTGTATTCTCGACAATTTATTTTAACCAGGGGCAATGGGCAGAGTTGCCCTTCGTGCCACACTTTTATTCTCTATGGTAATAGGGCCTTTGGGGAAGGCCGTCCATACATTCCATAAATATCACTGTTATTGATGTAAATGGAGTGGAGCGTATAAGCTATCATTCGTTGTTGAAGATCTTATAATGTTTGTCACTCACCTAGACTTCTTGTTTACAGTCTCGGCGGACACAACTGGGGATTTAGCATTAGTCTGACTGTATGTATTTTTCTTCCTCTAAATTGTAGTCATTCCCTTGTGCATTCAGTTCTACCCCTGAGGTTACATCTTTCATTTTACATTAGCAACTCACCGTTTCAAATATTTATATATTCAGGTTATCAGCTGTCTAGGGAAAAATAGTGTATTGTACACTTACCTCCTTGCCTGCTCTATTTTTTTTTTTTTGGTCCACCTGGGCTGGTCTTCCTTTTGCAGAACATGGAAAAAAGCATTTAAAAAAATCATCCAAAATATGAAATTTGGCCTGTTTAATCGATCTTAAGTTTTAATAAAGGCTTAAAAGAGACTTCCTTAAAAACATTTTTTTTTAAACAGCCACATGATTCAAAATGAGAAGCTATGGAAAACTGCATCATGAAAATCTGTCCTCCAGCTCTTATCTTGTACCTGCTCAGTTTCAAGTAGCCACTGTGATATTTTTGTTTGTGTTTAAAAAATTTTTTTTCGTTTTTGAATTGGGGTCTCACTCTGTCACCCAGGTTGCAGTACAGTGGCACAATTGTGGCTCACCGCAGCCTCAATCTCTTGGACTCAGGTGATCCTTCCACCTCAGCCTCCCGAGTAGCTAGGACTACAGGTACATGCCACTACACTTGGCTGTATTTGACCACTGTGAAGTTTCAAAATGTGCCTTCAAGAGTTTCCTTATGCATATATTTGCTATAAATATAGATGCTTATCTTTTCTTCAATATAAAACTGTCCTTATAGTATACATATGCTTCTGTACGTGTTTAAAAACTTAACAATATATTGCTCAGATTTTTTTCATGATTATGTAGAAAAATTTTTCATTCTTTTTTAGTTACATAATATTTCACTGTATTGATGTGCTTATAACTCAACAGATCCGCTATTGATGAATATTTGTACTGCTTCCAATTTTTCACTATTAAGTACACAATAACTCACTTTATTTTTACATTGTTTCACACTTTAATGCTATCTATAGTATACATTCCAAATAAAACTTTAAAAGCTTTTCTCTTCTTTTTAGGAAACAGGCTACTATTCCTTCTTAAAGGTTCTAAGAAGTGGACTTCAGCCTCTTTCCTCTTTTTAAAATGGAGGCATGTGAAATCAAAAAGTGTTCTGCCTCTTTTCAAAATGGCTACTCCAATCCCACCACTTTTCTTCTGTCTCTGCGCTGGGGACTGTGGGCCTCCCACAGTCAAATCTAGCTGGGCCCAATTGAGTGTCTCCATTTTGAAACTATCTTTCTTGTCCAGAAAAGTACTTTTACAAACTGGCTCTCTGCTGCTACATGTCTCCTTGAATTACCATTTCATTGTTTAAGAACAGGTCTCTTCGAAGCATGAGAGGAGGAGTTCTTTATTCTTTTGCTAAATTGGTCAGCCAAAGAACAGCTTTTGGTGAATAAAAGATATTCTCATTTTAGCAAATGAAGGGGAAGTTCTATTCCCTCCAGTCCAATGCAAAATGTTGTTATTCCTTAAAAATGTTCTAAGTGCTCAAAGTGCTGGAAGCTGTTCAGAACATACCACAGAACCCAGTTCCTCCCTACATTCAAAATGTTTACATTCTAAAAATGACAAGAGAGGGAAGGTTGGGAAGGTAGCTAGATCCGAAACAGATGGGCACATATGCCCTCTCTCCCTACCAAATGCAGTCCTATGGATGGCTCAACGGTTAATGTAGATTTCTCTTGACTAAGTTTTATAAGTAACTCTGCCGCGCACAGCCAAATGACTTGAAATGTGAAGATGTAATGCCTCTTTGCTATGCCCTGCTGTTCAAATGTTCTCAGCTTTGACAATTTATCTTGCTGGAAAATGTCTTCAGAATGTCAGTCACTTCGGTCTTCCTGCTTGCCATTTGCATGTTGCACACCTGCTGGTGTCTTTGGTTGTGATCTATTGTTATTTTCCTGTGGGGGTGGGGAAGGTACAGTATCGCATTTGCAGACTTGGCGTTCAGTTTGTGAGCAGTTTGAAATAATTCTTGTGAGCCCGGCTATTCTTACCAACATTAATATCACCTACAAATAAGAGTTTATGGAGTGCATGGTGAAATTTTAGTGTTACATTAGCCACTTGGGGGAGATAATTAGAAGTGAATGAAAAGATGAATTTCTTATCCCACAAGGATGAGGTCCCACATGAGGATACATGGAGATAGACAGGCACACAGACTCACAACGCAGTCCTTACAGACAATGCCATGTAGGGAAACATAGGTGCAGATATTCCATAACACTTAAATCAGCATATGTGAATGGTGATTGCCTGACAAGGAGAGGAAGGCGACATGCAGGAAAATGATAATCTGTGCCCTATATTTTTCTTTATTGTTTCTTTTCTTTCTTTCTTTTTTGAGCTGGGATCTCACTCTGTCACCCAGGCTGGAGTGCAGTGGTGCAATCATAGCTCATTGCAACCTCGAATGCGTGGGTTTAAGGAATTCTTTCACCTCAGCCTCCACGGTAGTTGGGACTACATATGTGTGTCACCACACCTGGCTCATTTTTATTATATATATATTTTGTAGAAATGGAGTCTTACTATGTTGCCCGGGTTGTTCTCTTACTGTGGCCTCAAGTGATCCTCCCACCTTGGCCTCCCAAAGTACTGGAGTTACAGGCGTGAACCACCATGTCTGTTTTTGTTTTCAATGAGCATGTCATGACTTGTTTAATTAAAAATTCATAATTTAAAAAATAGCAATGGCTAGGTGTGGTGGTTTAGGCCTGTAAACTTAGCCCTTTGGGGTTTACTCAGAAGTTAGAGACCAACCTAAGCAACATAGTGAGACCTCATCTCTACAAAAAATTAACTGGGCATGGTGGCACATATCTGTAGTCCCAGCTACTCTGGAGACTGAGGTATAAGAATTGCCTGAGCTCAGGAGGTCTAGGTTTTGGCGATCCATGATAGTGCTACTGCACTCCAGCCTGGCGACAGCGTAAGACTCTGACTCAAAAAAACAAAAAGGGAAAACAAGCAATAAAATAATTTTATCGGTTAGAATAAATGTGGCTGCAAGGAACAGGGACCTCGTTTTAAAATAACATGATATAATAAAAGATTTGTTACCTGACATAGTAAAATCAGAGTAAAATGATTTCAGGGCTGGTTTATCCACTAGCTCGATGATGTCATTAAGGACTGAATTTCTTTCCCTTTCTCTGCTCTGCCACATAAAAAAGTTGTTCCCTTATGGTCATAGTAATATTCAGAAGATGGAGATGGAAAGAGGGGACATTATTTCTTATGTTAGATTTTTCCCATGTGTCTACAATCTTTCAAGTTTGAAAAATTTCAGGAATACATCCTTCACTCAGCTTCAACAATTGCTCACATTTTACCAATCTGTTTTATTTATCCTTTTTTACAATTTTTAAAACAAAATTATCTTAAAGCAAACATCGTATGTTTTATCTATAAATATTTCAGCATGCAGTTTTAGCAACTAAGGACTTTTTTCCTTAACCACAATGCTGTTATCATATGTAATAATAATGATAAGAACCCCTTAAACTTATTTACACACTAATCTGTGTTCATTTTTTTCACAACTATCTAAAGAAAAAGAAAACAAAACAAACAATCATCCAAATAAGATTCATGCACCGCATTTGATTGTTGTGGTTTTCTAAACATTTTTTAATTCATAGCAGTCCCTCTCTCTTTATTCTGTTGAAGAAACTAGTTTGTCCTGTAAACTAACTCACATTCTGGATTCAGCTGATTGCTTCCTTGTGATTCATTTAACTTGATCATCTCTCCTCATATTTCCAAACTAGAGATTTAAATATAGAGACTTGAGTCGATTTAGATTCACTTTTGTTTTGTAAGGATATTTCGTAAGTGATACTATGTACATCCAAAACTTCAAATCAGAGGACAGGGAATGCCTGCTTGTTCTACTTTTAGTATATTAAGATTCATCCGTGGTTTCAGAAGCTGTCAGTAAGATCTATCCACTATGAAGTTTCATATCAACTTTTTCTTTTTCTTCATAGAATGCATAATTTCAATTTTTTTATATCAACTTTTGCATAATATTTTAGCACTTACTGATGATTGTTGCTTAGAGTCATTATTCTATTTAGGTTGTATTTATTAGTTGAAATTCTTTAATAAGGACCTCTTCCTCATAAATTATTTGGAAAGAGAGAATACGTGTTTGAGTCTTCCTTTCTTTTATTATTTTTTGCCTGACCTTTTAAAAGATAACAAATTTCGCCCATTCATTCATCCACAGAAGTTCCTCCTTACTTCTTATCAGTGAGCTTTGTATCACATGTTCATTCCTAAAGTAATCATTTGCAAGGAATTACCATAATTGGCTTGAACCAAACAAGCTTAACTCTTGGGGTTGAGTGGAAGTCATCTTTTGGGAAGAACATGATGAACTAATATTTGAATGAATTTAGTGGGTAGGCAACCAAGATGCATGGTAGAACAAAATATTGTCTATTTGGATGTGATTGTCACCTTCTTGTTTTTTAATCATTACCAAGTAAACTGAATTCCCTCAAATAAGCCTTACTTTTTATCTGAACTCTGAGTATTCTTTAGTTTATTATTTGCATATTTATTTCAACATCTTAGTCAAATCCATTGCAACTTTTAATGGTATGTTTACCTCAATTACTTGCTTTTGCTTCAATGGCCTACCATTGTTTTATGATCTCCTGGCCTGACTCTTTTGAGATTTGAGTACTGTGTACCACTAAGCTGTAGCTGCCAAGATACCTTATTAAGGGTTTGAAATTTCTTTGTGAAGTTTAAGCAAAGAAGAACACTAGAATGATATTTTAAAAAATCATACATGAGTCAAATTTCCAGAATGCAGAATTTTGCCCCATATTAGCTATATTCTAGCCTCCAAGCACTGGTAGTTTCACTATTAACTTAATGCCCCCCAACTGCTGTGATCTTCTTATCTATGCAACATGAGAGTTATGTCTTGAAAACCTAGAATCAGATTCTTTATTGGTTTGCTCATATATTTGAAGTTATAAGAGATCAGACTAGGAGACGAATAGGGGGACAATGTGTGGGCAAGAGGACAATTAGGTATGACCCAAAAGGAGTGTTCTATGTTGGTTTTTTGAGAAATGAGTATAAAAAACATAGTTTGGAGGAAAGCTAAGATTGTATGTAGTTCAGAGAAACTGATATATATACATACAAGCCAAAAGGGTGAAGGGTGACAGTAATTATAGAATTAGTAAAGATGTATGCCAGGACAGTTGGGAGAATACTACTTAGCTAATTTTTATTGATTATTTATGATGTCCCAACTATACTCTAAGCACTCTACATGAATTAACTTATGTAATCATGCATCACCCTGTGAGGTAGAAATAGTAATTCATTTTTTTTCCCAGATAAGGAAGCTGAGACACACAAAGAATAAATTACTTGTCTAGTTTCATAAAGTTATTAAGTAAAGGGTGGAGCCAGGATTGTAACTTGAGCCTAAACCTCTTAGGCTATTTTAACAGTACCCAAAAATTGTGGGGTAAGGACTGGCAGAGCAAGTGGTTCAGAAAGACAAGGCTCTTGACATTGTCAAGTGATCAAGTAGGATGAAATTTACCTAAGGTGTGGAAGCTTCGTGAAAGAGACTTCACCTGGTGGTACGACATTTGTTTAGAATGTGCTTTTTCTGCTATGGTTTTAGGTCTGCAGTGTGTGTTTCCTATACATCTGCCAGACAGAACTATGGTAATTGAGGAATGGATATCTCATCCTTCTTGGCTAGTGTTACAGGCTCATTTTTCTCTGTAGGAGTATGAAGACTGACAATTAAGTTTGCAAACTCATCCTAGAAAAAGTGCTACGTACCTCATTGATGAATGTCACTACGATCACCTTTGAAGTACTCCCTTGGGAAGCTATGCACCAATGACAGTGACTAGTACGCCCATCAAAGCAATTTTGGAATTCTTTTTCTGGAATTGCCATCAGAGATGTTGTTGTATTACTCTTGATGTCCTGAATGTCATCAAAATGTCTTCCTTTCAATATTTCCTTTATCTTCGAGTAAAGAAAAAATTCATTGGGGACCAGGCCAGGTGAGTATGGAGGGTTATTTCAATACAGTTAATTGTTTACTAGCTAAAAACTTCCTCACAGACAGTGCTGTGTGAGCTGGTGGTGCATTGTCATGATGCAAGAGAGTCTTCAGGACCATTTTTTCACACACTTTTCTCATGCCAAGATTTTCAGTTAATATTTTCCTGTTTCTCTATCAATGTTTATTTGGTCTGCTATGCTTCTCAGAGTCAGCTGACAATTTTGACACACAATTCAATTAATTTTTGCAATGTTTTCGTCAGCTCTACTCATTACTGGTTGTCCTAACTTCTCTTCATCAGTGACGCTTTCTGTCCCCTCAGAAAAACGTTTAATCCATTTGTACACTGCCATTTTCTTCATGGCATTATCCTTATAAACTTGACTAATGTGTCTCTGATTTCACTTCACTCTTGCCATGTTTACCAAGGAATTTAATGTTTGTTCGTTGCTCTTATTCAAACTCTGACATTATCACAACGACAGCTTTGATGGCCATTCCAGAAAAAGAGTTCCAAAATAGCTTTGACTGGTGGACTAGGCATTGGTGTTGGTGCATAACTTCCCAAGGGAAGTATTTCGAAGGTGACCATAGTGATAATCAAGTGATATTCATCAATGAGGTATGCAATAGTTTTTTTAGTATGAGTTTGCAGCTTAATTGCCAGACCACATATTTGACTCATCTCTTGGCTAAGAAGAACCCCTCCTCCTCATATACAATACAATAAGTAGCCTTGTGTTTTGAAGACTCATTTACTCATAGTACTTTAGCTACACAAAAGTTGAAAGAATAATAAGCAGCTATGAGTATGTTCTCTCACAGGGATCAGAAACTGAAACAAAGTATAAGTATTAAGAACATAAGTGTCGGGAGGGGGGCCAAGATGGCGACCGGGCAGCATGGTCTGTGAGACCTCCGCAGAAGAGGACACAGAAAGACTCCAGATCTCTCCCAGGGGGCCTGCTCCCCACACGGAACTTGTCCACGGACACCGCAGAGGCATTACAGCGGGCC
>CAUYQG010062241.1:0-36825 GCA_963574415.1 Tarsius wallacei | reverse complement strand
ATAGGTTCTCCTCTCCCCAGTGGTTGTTAGTGGAGGCTTTGTCAAAGATGAGTTGGTTAAGAAATTGAGGTTTTGCTTCTGGAATCTCCATCCTGTTCAATTGGTCTTTATGCCTGTTCTTGTACCAATACCAGGCTGTTTTGATTATTGTAACCTTATAATGTTTAAAGTCTGAAAGTGTGATACTTCCCACTTTGTTTCTTTTGCCAAGGATTTTTTTGGGCTATTTGTGGTTGTTTTTCTTTTTTTTTCCATATGAATTTCTGTATTGTCATTTCCAGGTATGAGAAGAGAATGATGCTGGTAATTTATTGGGTATTGCATTGAATTTGTAGATTGCCTTTGGTAGGATGGACATCTTAACAATGTTGAGTCTTCCAATCCATGAGCATGGAATATTTGCCAATTGTTTCTCTGACAAAGATGTAACATCCAGGATCTACAAGGAATGCAAACATGCTGAAAGGAAAACAACAACTACAAAAACCAGCCCTATAAAAAAAGTGGGCAAAAGACATGAATAGACACTTCTCAAAAGAAGGCATATATGAACAGCAAACAGATACATGAAAAAATGCTCAGCCTCATCAATCATCAAAGAAATGCAAATCAAAACCACGCTGAGATACCACCTAAATCTAGCCGTAAGAGTCATCATTAATAGCTCAAAACAAAACAAAACAAAAACAGATGCTAGAGTGGATGTGGAGAAAGGGAACACTTCTTCACCATAGGTGGGAGTGTAAATGAATACAGCCTCTGTGGGAAACAGTGTAGTAATTTCTAAAAGATCTAAAAATTGACCTTCCATATGACCCAGCAATCCATCTTTTGGAAATATACCAGAGGAACTCAAATCATTATACAAAAAAGATACCTGCACATACATATTTACTGCAACACTATTTTGCAAAATCTTGGAACCAACCATGCTGCCCTTTGAAACCAGGTGAAGTGAGGACCAATGGGAGGCACAAACTGGATTTTAAAAATGTGGTACATACACATGATGGAATATTATGCAGCCATAAAGGAGGACAAAATTATGGACTTTGCAGAAACTTGGATGGATTTAGAGGCTATCATTCTCAGTGATCTATCACAGAAACAAACAACTAGTACCACATGCTCTCATTCATAAGTGGACCCTGGACATATATCACAACATTGCAAGAAAGGAATTGGCAGTAGCAGGACACTGCCGGGGAAGGAGGGTGATGGAGGCACATAACGTCACCAAGGGTACCTGATCCTAAACCAGGCGAAGTGAGGACCAATGGGAGGCACAGACTTCACCTGTACATAGACATTTATGTACCTAATCTTGACTTGTACCCCACACATTTAAAATAAAATATAAAATAATAAAATAGAATAAAGGTAGAAGAGGAAGAAAGAAAAATTCGGAGTCAGACGGAGATGTGATTACTGAAGCCAAAGCCACAGAGAGATGTGTTGTAAAAAGAATTTGACATGGTATTGATGACTTGAAGGAGGAGGAATTACTAGTGAAGAAATATGAGTGGCCTCCAGAACATGAAAAAAGTGAGGAAAAAGAATCTTCTCTGGTGTCTACAGAAGTAACCACAGACAGGCCTGTCAACACTTGATTTTAGCCAATGAGGTCTGTGGCAAACTTCTAACCTGGAGAACTGTGAGAGAATACTTTAGATGCTTTAAGCCACTAGATCTGAAGTAGTTTTTTATAGCAGTCATAGAAACCCAATACACTTTCTAGCCAATAATTAACTTCTTCATCCTGTATATACAAGGAATAAGGAAACATGGAATTCTCAAATCTTTAGAATGTGGGCTCAACAATTCTGTCTCTATGGTTCAATTTGAGAACTGGTGAAGAACTCAAGACCAGATAAAAATATACATTAGTATGATGATATATAACTATATGTAAAGAAACAATCATGATTCATTACAGTTGACCGTTTCTAGCTGAGATTAGACCAAATAATAGTCTATATAATCTCTTAATAATCAAAAAAATTGAATCAATTCTTTAAAATCTTCCCATGAAAACATCAGGCACTAATGATTTTATAGATGAATTAAACTAAAATTCTAAAAATGTTATACAAACTATTTTTGAGTGTAGAATAAAAGGGAAGTTAAACCCTATACATGTCTTACCAAATCCTGAGAAGACAGAGTTAGAAAGCAAAATGATAAGCCATTCTTAGGAAACAAATGGAAAGAATAAAACCCAAATATTATCTGATAATATCTTATAATGTATTTTATAAATAAGCAAATACAGTTATTTTATTCTAAATTTATTCCAGAGATGCAAGAGTAGTTTAACATTAGAAAATCTTAAAGTGTAACTACATATTCCAATTAAAGATAAAAACCATATGATCATTTTATTTGGATGAAGAAAATACCTTTCAAAAATTCAAAACATTTGTGATAAAAACTCTTGGCAAAGTTGGAACTTTATTAGCCAGTAGAAGTTGTTTTCGAAAATATCTATAAGTATATATTTTTTAACAAACAATAGTGAAGCATTAAAAGCAGTTCCATCAAAATCAAGGGTAAGATTCTACTACTATCACTAGAAAGTCAACAATGGACTGGAAATTTTAAGCCTTACAATAAGGTGAATAATAGAATTGACTACATAAAGAAAAAAACCCCAAGGATTATGGAATTAAATCATGAGGATTAGTAGAAGAGTTAGCAAGGTGGTTAGATATCAAATCAGTATACATTTTATATGCTAGTGATAGGCAGTGAGGAATTAAAGTAAAATTCTGTTAAGTGTATGAAAAAAAGTATGTTGGGGAATATATCTAATGACAAATATGTATGACATATGGAGAATATTATAGACTATACTGCAATTCAGTAAAGAAGACCTAACTCAACGAAGAGGTAAACTCTACTCATGGTCTGAAAGATTAAATATGATACATATGTCCACTTCCCTCAAATTGATCTATTAATACAATGCATTCCAGAAAAATTCTCACAGGAGATTTGAGAAACTTGACAGGTTGATTCTGAATGTTGTATGGAGGAATGTAGGCCTTAAAATTGCCAAGACACTGTTGAAGAAAGAACATGGAGAGGGGATCTGCTCTATCAGATATCAAGATATAGTACACAGTAAATAAGAAAATTCATTTGGCCATAATTGGAAACGGATGTATAATGCAGATTACTGGGTAAGGCATTATTTAATAAATGATGTTAAGATGGTTATTTACATGAAAAAGTTGAAGTTAATCCTATATGGTTTAAATTTGTAAAATTAGTGGAAAATGTAGCAAAAAATTTTTCTATTTTTAAGGTAGAGACAGGTTTCTTAAAGAGGACATCAAAATGCTAATCATAAAGGAAATCTTTTATCAATTCAAAGGCTTTTTTAGTATTTAAGATTTCTGCATATCAAAAGACATAACAAAAGGGGAAAATGCAAGTGTCTATCAGGGAGAAAATACTATATTTCATCACTTTTAAAGTGCTTTCAGTTGTACTGGTTTTAAAACATACCATTATCTTATATGCCATTATTTTTTCAAAGTGATCAATTTTAATGCCAAGATATTATTGATTTTAAGACATCACAATGTGAAATAAGGTGAATCTTTAAGTTAGTGATATATAGTATTTGCAAAACACGTAAGCAGCAAAGTATGAGAACCCAGAGTATAAAAACAACTTTTATAAATCAGTAAGAAATGAATAAAAAAAGTAGACATTGCAAATAGGGTAAAAGACCCTAAAGACCATTTTTAGAAGATAATACATCATGGGAGTTTTAAAAAATTACATAGAAAGATGCTTCACTTCATTAGTAATATGGGAAATGAACATTCAGATCACAAGATAATTTCCACCAATGAGATTGATAAAATTAAGTTTGATGTAACCAAGTGATGGGAAGTATGTGAATCTATGTAAACACTTACATACTTCAGGAGTGAATGTAAATTGGCACAACCGCTTTAAAGAACTTTTAGCAGTATCTACTAATGCTGACATTGTATAACCTGTGACCATTAATTACAGTCTTAGGCATATATATTGGAGAATCCTTTGTTCACTAAAGACATGTTTACTGTTGAAATTTAAACATATATCCAATCCAATATTGTGAATATTTTTTCTCCTCTCTGGAATATAAAGCCCTTAGACCACTCTACTCCACACTTACTCTGCCTTTAAAATTGTAAGCTGTTATCAGTTTTCAAAATTTTTATTTTATTTAAAAACCCACAAGATGTTATTATGGTTTTCTATGACCAATGCTGAATTAGATTTGTTCACATATTCATTATTGTATTCATTTTATTCATTCGTTCTTACAGCCCGGGTTGCTCTTCTAATCTTACTTTCCCATTTATTGAAGCAATATTTGCTAGAACGTCCTTTAGTAAGGGTGTACTGGTGGCAAACCCTTAAGTTTTTTAGTCTGAAGATGTCTGAAAATTATCTTAATTCTTGAAAGATATGTTGTGTATAGAATTCAAGTATTCTGGATATATGTCTGTTTGTTTCCAGCATACTGAGCATCTAGTTGACCTGTCATCTGACATTCATTGTTGCTCTTGAGATTTCAACTATCAGTCAACTTCTTTTAATATCTGGTTCACAAAAACAAAACAAACTAAAAACAGATTCTTAGGTCAAAGTAGACAAGTCTTCATGCCATGACTTTTTTTTTAGGGAGTAGTTTTTTTTTCCCTTATCATTTCAATAGGTTGAGCCATTTTCATGGAATAGGTATCTCCTATCTCTCACTTTATTTAGAAGTTTCAGATCAAGGCTCTACCTTGAACAGGCATTCTTTTTGTCCCAGTGTTATGACTAAAGCTGAACACTTTGAATCTGATTTTGGCAAATGCTCACAGGCAAGCAGCACATCAGTGGCAGCTTGAACTCTGTATTTTCCCATCTTTTCTTTAGGCTTATGGAAAGATTTCTCTTACCTGTGAATTCAGGTATGCATTTAAGAGTGTTTTTGTCATTTTTACTTCATCATTTATATGTTCAGGTGATTTGCAATCAGAATCTTTTCACTGCTGGAGATAGGATTCCAAAGAAAACTCTTAAAGCATTATTGTATGTGTGTTTGTACATGTTACACTTAGTCACACAATTCAGTTTGGTCAACATTAACATGTTGTGGCAGCACTGATTTGGAGTATTGGTGCTATAGTTATAGTGACATCACAAGTTAAAAAATTATTTTAGGAACTGTTCTATAGATGTTTAAATTATGGATATGCAATAAGCCAGTGATTCTTAAATTTTTTTTGTTCTCTGGAAGCAACCATGCTGTCCATCAAAAGAAGACTGGATTTAAAAAATGTGGTACATATACACAATGGAATACTACACAGCCATAAAAAAGAACAAAATCATGAATTTCACAGCAACCTGGATGGAACTAGAGTCTATAATACCGAGTGACCTCTCACAGAAACAAAAAACTGAGTATCACATGTTCTCACTCATATAGTAGACCTTGATCATCCAACATATTACCACAAGAAAATTACTGACAGTGGTGGGAAACTGGGGGGGGAGGAGTAGGGTGATGGGATTAATGGTAGTAAATATCTGTCTGGGGACGGAGAGACACTTCCTATCAACAAGGGTGCCTGAACGAGGCATATTTGTATACCTAACCCTTAACTGTACCCCACAATATTATAATAAAAAATATTGAATAAAAAAAAATTTAACATCTTAAAAAAAAAAATTTTTTTTGTTCTTAATACCTCTACACTTTTGAATTATTGAAGATCACAAGAGATTTTTTATGTAGGTTATATTTATCATGGTTGCTATTTTAAATTAAAATGAGAAACTCTAAAAATATTTTAATTCAGTTAAAATTAACAAGCTCATTAAATATTAGTATAGGGAACATGCTTTCATATTTTAATAAGAATTAGTTATATTACCCAAAACAATAAGAATAGTGAGAAGATATGGTTTTGTTTTTAATTTTTGGAAATCTCTTTACATCTAGTTTATTGAGGACAACTAGAATCTCTTATTTGCTTCTGTGTATAAGGTGTTTTTATATGTTAGTTCAGCTGACCTGTGTGAGGAAAATTTGGCCTTATACAGATATGTAGTTGTAAAATGGTGGAGTATTTTCAAATTATTGTGAGTATTCTTTGAGAGTTCATTAAAACCCAAATGGCACTGTCTTAAATGTTTGTGGAATGTGGTGATGTTGAACCTGAAAGCATATCATCAACTTTTATAATTAATTACAATAATATATGTTGATATATCTTATACTTTAAATTGATATTTTAACCATGCATGACTTTTTAACATCAGTAATTGGTCAACAGGAAAATATGAGCTAACTAAGTTAGGTAGATCTTCTAAATATATATATGTATACACACACACACATTTAGTAAATAGTATGGTAAAATATATATGGTATATATACATATATGTACAAACACATATATACAATATTAACAAATATATGTGCATGTAATATATATTAGATTTCTTGTATATATAATATTTGTTAATATCAGTATCAATAATATCAGAAAATTCTTTAGGTATTGAGAAGCTGTCAAGCTCTTGCTGATAGATAAAATCTTCCAATATTTTAATTTTCTCTTGAAAACTCAAATTTTATCATTGACAAAATAAATATATTGTCAGTTGGTTCTCATAGAGTGATGGGTTCACTTTGTTCACTTTTGGGTAAGTGTCAGCCCAGGTCCAAATCTAAATAACCAATGTTTGTCTGTCAGACTTTCTTTCAAGTAATAATGGTGCCTCATGAAAAGCACAGTTTGGTTTAGCTTCTAACTCAAGCAACTTCACTGTACTTTTCACTGAGACATCTTGCTTTAGTCTAAAGCAGAAATGCTATCTCCATACATACTTCCTTTTTGTTATGCAAAATGTTAACAATGAATATACTGTAGTGTTCAGATGTAATAAAATGAATAAATGTTACTGCTTTACCTGGGACATTTTTAAGTAAAATTGACATTTTTTTTCCCTCCTGGGAGTAAGTGGCAGTGAAAAATAAAATGACTGTTAGCAGAATTTGGTGCCACTGCCTTGATTTGTCCAAGGCAATTTTACCTACCATTACTTTTGCACTATCAATACAAATGTCAACACGGTTTTGACCTTTCATCTACTTCTTGGAAATGGCTTAGAGGACACACTGAAAAGGTCTTATGGAATTCCAGGGTTTCACATAACCCTCTTTGAGAGCTTCTACCATATGCTAGGAATAATTGATCATTAATGGGGACAGTCAGTGATCTTTCGTGTGTGTATGTGTGTATCCTGAGACTAATTAAGGACCTTAAAATAAAGAAAGTTGGTAAATACTTAGAGCTGGCAAAGTTACAGGATGA
The DNA here is from genome assembly GCA_963574415.1 of Tarsius wallacei. Classification (NCBI taxonomy): domain Eukaryota; kingdom Metazoa; phylum Chordata; class Mammalia; order Primates; family Tarsiidae; genus Tarsius; species Tarsius wallacei. The sequence goes on along the minus strand of CAUYQG010062241.1, from coordinate 29,449 downwards.
CCAATATGAGTGTCCAGCTATGAATTTTTTCCCAATACTTAGCTGATGAGAGAAACAATGCATCCTGTAACACCAAGTTTCCAGCTCTGATGTTCTGACCCTCCCTGCACTCTATTTCTAAGACTTAGATGCTTCAGTGTTAGTAACTTTTTTTTGGTCAATGAGCAGATTAAAATGGTAAAGTTTATTCCTTATGCTTTTGAATATTCAGATTTTACATACTTGCAAATCGTAAAATAGACATACAAACCACCCAGGTAGCAACTGCCAAAAAGAAACATATCCAGACACTAAAACATGTTTAAATAGCCGTTTTCTGTCAAGACTGTATATGTGACACTCTCCAGATACTTCCCTCTCCAAATACCAATACATTCTTCAAGCCACATTTCAGCACAGGTAATCATTTTTATTGGGTGAGAAGAGAGGTTAAGCCATATTTTTAAATAGCTTAATTTTCATTAAACAATGGTTTGCCATTGTCTTTTTCATCGTGCCACCTAAAGCCCAGAGAATTTCAGAGAATGTTCATTTTATGTACTTAAAGCAATTACTGAGGTCATTTTTCTACTTTAATATCGTTTTTGAAACTATATTGTTTGTACCAAAAAATATTAGTTTGATATTCAGTATTTTGAAATTTCTAATCCTTTGGACTAAGCACAGACTAAGGTCACCTCTTTTCCTGTATAAGTCTGATTTTCTAAGTTAATTAGAAGTGTAATTAAGTATTCAAGGAAGTTCAAAGTTTATTGGGGATTTACTTTATTGAAAATCCACTGTCAAGCTCTACAGTGGATTCAAGGTTGACAGTGAGGTTCTTGTTCACTCAGACTAGTGGGATTTAGCAGAAAAGATTATCAAACACATTAGAAGCCTGTGTCAACCATTGACGTGTACAATTTTATATAAAGTAGAGTTAGGTCATTGTATTTGTGAGAGATATGCTCAGTTTTTAATGTGGATGTCCTCAGAAATATAAATGGAATATATTTAGTGTGATCAACAGAATTCTAAAGATGGTATTCCTGAGATTCCTAAACCCTGGTTTTAAGTCAAACTCTAATCTAGATACTGCTATGAAGGAATTTTGCAGATGTAGGGTACTTCAGGTATCTTTAAGATTGGTGATCTATGAGCCCTTTAAAGCAGAAGCAAGAAACTGAATTGTACCAACAACGTGCATAGGTTTGAAAACTAATACTTCCTCCAAAGCTTTAGAAAAGAGTTCAGCCTGGATGCCACTTTTATTTTGTCTGTGTGGGACTAAGCAGAGAACCCAGTCAAGACTATTGAGACTTCTGATCTACAGAAAAGTGGGATAATAGATAGGCATTACATTAAACTGATACATTTATGGCAATTTATCATGTAGCAGTAGAAAACTAGATCATTCTGACTAAAGGATGCATATTATTTCCATATTAATTGGAGGCTTCTATACAGGAAGAAAAGGAATTTACATTGGATGAAAGTATACATGTGAACCACTGTGAAGGCAGATTAAGAAAGAAAAAGTTTGTGAAGGAATATTAAGGGGAGAAATTCAAAGAGATTTTAATTTATCGTATCTGATAGTACAGTAGAAATGGTTAATGGATTTTAAGAGGATTTTGGAAGGATTTAATACAATCCTATAACCTTTGAAATTTTTCCACTTTTAATATTTCTTTTTCCTTGTCTTATCAGTGATGAACAAATGCACATTAAAGTGAAGTGACTGTGAACACTTGCCCTGTGGTACTGAAAGGAAAGGAGTGAGAAAACTGATTTTTCAAGGATGTAAATTGTGTGGGATTAGGTTAGATTAGAGGAAAATCACTAAATCTCTGGGCTTCTAGAAAGGAAGATGAGAAAACCTGATGGTGTCAGACTGGGACTGATTTGCCTTTAGCTCTGGAATTAAAAAGACTGAGTGATGTTCATTTATAGATCAAATCACATCTCAGCCATTTGGCTAAGATCGAGCGTAGGTCAAATGATCATATATATATTTATTTTTTTCTTTCTTTGTTTTTTTTTTTTTTTTTTAAGAGATGTGATGTTGCTCTGTTGCCTAGGTTAGAATGCAGTGTGGCACAATCATAGCTCACTACAGCCTTACACGCTTGAGCTCAAGAGATCTTCCAATCTCAGCCTCCCAAGTAACTATCATATAACTTATAATTCCTACCAAAACACTTTTAAAAGTTAAGAGGCATAATTAATACTTATATTTGAACAAAGATATAAATTGGGATGCCCCAGGCAAACTAGCCATATGGTTAATCTATCTTTGATGAACGTGTTTGAGACATATTTTTACATATTAATCAAAATTTTTAATTATAAATGAAAAGGCATTTATTTCAGAAATATTAAACCATCACAATTACTTCTATAATTTTGATATTTCATTATTTAATCTGCGGATAATAATAATCAGACTTACTAATCCAGATGGCAACAGAACATTGATTGTCAGTGCATTATAATGGTCTGAGACTCAAATATATCAGATATATAAAGAGTGATAACTCTCATTATGTACTGAATTATCATATATGATAGGTCAAGAAACATACTTAGAAGACGATATGGACTGTACTCCTCTGTTAGTCTTTTTCCTCGATTTTTTTTTTTTTTTTTTAGTTGGAGTATCACTCTGTCGCCCAGCCTGGAATGCAGTGGCCGTTCCTGGCCACCACAGCCACTACCTGCTGGGCTCCGGCGATCCTTCCACCTCAGCCTTCCAAGTAGCTGGAACTACAGGTGCACGCTACCACACTTGGCTAATTTTTTTGATTTATTGTAGAGATGAGGTCTCGCCAAGTTGCCCAGACTGGTCTCGAACCCGCGGGCTCAGGCAGTTCACTCATCTCGGCCTCCCAAGGCGCAGGATTACAGGCTGAGCCACCAAGCCGGCTCGATTTTTGTTGATTCTTTCAGATGATCTCCTTTCACTTCTCTCTCTGTGTCTCTTTTGCTCTTTCATTTATTCCATTTTCTACAATATTTTGAAGCATTTCTTCTGTGTCAGATGGTATTAGGTGCTAGATGCTAGAAATAGAATGGTGACTAAAGTGACCCTTTTTATACATTCTTTTAAATTGCTTTCTTTTATTTATTTTTTAATTCTCTCCCACGTAAGTAAAAAGTTTCCCATTTGTCTTTCATTTACTCAGAGCCAACTTTTTCTCTACAATTATAGTATCATGGCTTCCAAGAATAAATGTATCAATACATATCTCTAAAACATCTAGAAGCATTAGTACTGTTTTTTCAAACTGGGAAATGAAGAGAGAAAAAGGTCTACCATCAAATTCTAATGATCTTGGTAGGATCAGAAGATCATGTTTTCACCTCAGTAAGAAATTTATCTGTATCATTTTTTTTCAAGCAAGTACAGTATTGGAGAAAATGGACACTTATAAATTAGTGTTTTCCTTTTTGTTTAATTATTATATAGTAATAATATAATAATATAATGTGGCAATAATATAGTAATAATAATAATCTATATTGTTTTTAAAGCAAATGTATGGTAATTTATTTCTATTATGGTATATAGAATATTATCAATTATTGCATGGCAAAAATACAGAAACTAAGTCATATAGAAGAAGCTGCTTTTTCAAAATGCATTTTTCAGAATGCTCTGGGTCTTTAATCTGTATGTCACCTAGTGATTCACCAAAGTTGTCTCTTTGCATTTGTCATTTCCTTCCCAGTTCTGGCCTGTAAATAGTTAGAAAATGGAAGCAACTCTAGAAAATGTAGAAATTATTTAAATGATCATTTGCTTTACAGAAAGAAATAGAATTCCTAGGCAATTTTCTTAAATTACAAGATCTTAGTTTTTCTTTATTAGTTTTTATATTTTGCAGAGAAGTAACTATCTCTGTCTAGTTTCAGGTCAACTGGAGTAAACATACTCCACCTTTCTCTCCCATTGAATGCAGCTGTTAACCTTGGGAGAATGGAACAGCTATTTGAGAATTTCTTAAAAGTAAAAGTAGCAGGCTGATTGGGAAGAAGATAAGAATTTGAACCACCACCAAACCAGCAGTGAGTTTATCAATTTTCTTTTCTTTTCTGTATTCTCCGTTCTACATTTAGCACAGTCCACACTTGGAAGTTGTCATTTGGGCCCGTAGAAAGATGTAGGAAAATCCCTTCAGTTCTGGATTCAGGATAAGGAAGGACCCTTGATGCTTTGAGAAAGTTAGGGAAATCCGTCTTTTAAAAAGTTATCTACATTATTTTTTGTTCTATCTCTCATCTTCTATAATCCTGTGATAGTGGCAGCGAGGACAACAGCAGTGGCCATGAAATTCTGGATAATTCTTCCTCTCTCATCTGAAAAGCTTTGATCCCATGAGATTGGGGTAGTCATCATTGCTCTTTGTTTCTGACTCCTGCTTAGACTTGGAAACAGACTTAATTATGAGACATGCACAACAGAGTGGGGTAATAACTCTATACTTTCTGAAAGAACTGAAATGAGGACAACAGGGAAGGAGAAGGTAGCAGGAAGACTGACCTCATATAGTTGTTTACCAACTCTTTTGCTCAACTCTAAATTTTGCATGTGTGGCTATGACCCTAAAATTTCTTTGAGAACTGAGCTATTTGAATAACAATGCAAAGACTTTCAAATTGACTATGTAGCCAACACACACAGAAGAAGCCTTAGAATCTTGGAACCTATAGCCTGAACCCAATTACATTGATTTTACATTGATTTGCTAGAAAAAAAAGGGCATTCTTCATAGGATTTGAATGTCTCATAATATTTAAAATAATCAGAACACAATCCAAAATTACTACACATATGAAATATGAAATTTTCAGCTTGCATGGGAAAGACACACAATGGATGCCAACTCTGAGATGGCACATATTTTGGAATCAACTACAAAGACAAAAGCATATATTTTAAAGATTCTCTAACAAGTAAAAGCAAAAAATTTTGTAATGAATAAAGGATAGAAAATCTTAGCTAATAAATAGAAATCCCATTGGAATTTTTGAATTTTGAAAAGAATAAAAATATATCTGGGTAATTTGAATAACATCATGGAGATGACAGAGAACAGAATTAGTGATCTTTAGGATAGGAAAAAAAAAAAAACCTACCCAATTTGAAAAATGTATAGAAAAAAAGATGGTAAAAAAATATCAACAGAAACTTAGGGACCAATGGCAAATACCACAAGTGGTCATCATGGGTCTTGGAAGAAGAAAATGAATATGACTGAAGACTTCCTAAATTTGGTAAAAATATTTAAACCATCAGATTCAAGAAGCTGAGCAAACTCTACACAAGAAATAAACAAAAAAATGCCCAGCCAGAGATACCAAAACCAAACTGTTGAAATCTAGAGAAGGACAAAAAGTGACTCAGAAAAACAATCTGTTGTTTATAGTGATTCTAACAACAGCAAATTTTTCAGGACAAACCATCAGATACAGAAGGAGGTAGCACACCATTTTTAATATACTGAAAGGATTGCCAATGTAGAATTCTGTATTTTCGAATAACATCTTTTATACATAAAGATAAAATAAGGACATTATAAGATGAAAGAAAACTAAGAGAATTCATAGCCAGAAATGCTGCTTTAAAAGAATTGCCAAGGGAAGAAGTTCTAACTGAAGGGAAACCACACTTAAAGGAAACATGGATGATTAGAGATGCAGAAAGAGCAAAGAAAATGATATACATCTCAGTAAAAATAATAAACTATTTTTCCTCTGGTATTTTAAATAGGTTTGGTACTTGAAAGCAAAGATTGTAATATTGTCTGATAACGTTTATGATGTGTGTAGAGAGAATACACAAAATAACAACATATATGGAGGCAAAGGGCACTATATGGTGTTAAGCTTTTAAATTCCATTTGAAGTGGTAAAATATTGATTTACATAGACTTTGAAAGTTGAAAATGTATAACATTAGATCTATAGTAAGTAACCGCTTAAAAATGTATAAGAAAGATGATATTGAAAATAGTAAATACATTAAAATGAAATACTAAAAAGTGTCCAAAATAAAAGTAAGGAAAGAGAAACAGAGGGTACACACAACAAAAAATAACAAATAATGAAATGTTAGACCTAAGTAATAATATATCAATAATTACATTAAATATAAATAGTTTAAACACACCAGTTACAAGAAAGAGATAATCAGAATGCATTATCTGTTTGCAAGGTACTCATCTCAACTATAATAAGCAGGTTAAGTATATGAGGATGAAAAGAAATTATGCCACTAAAAAACTAGTAAAAACTTTAAAAAAGCTCGAGTGGCTATATTTATATAGATCATATAGATTTCAGAACGAATAAAATTACTATTAATTAAGAAGATCATTACATAACATTAAAGGGCCAATCAATCAAGAAGATACAAGGATTTTAACTGTATTAGCACTTAACCTAAAATTAATGAAGCAATAACTAACAGAACTAATAGGAAAAAAAATCAACAAATTTGGAGAGCAACACTCCTCTAGTAATTGATAGAACTAATAAAGAGAAAATTAGCTAGAATATAGAAAAATTGCTACCAGCTAATATTTATATGATGCTCCACCCAACAATAGCAAAATATGCATACTTTTCAAATGGCATAGAAATTTTTCTAAGAGATAACATTTTCTAGCTTATAAAACAAACCTTTACAAATTTAAAGGAATTGAAATCATACAGAGTATTTTCCAGGTTACAAAAAGATAAAAAAATTATCTAAATATTGGCAAAATAATATCATTCTAAATAATTTATGGGTCAAATGTGAAATTTCAAGGAAAATTACAAAATATTTTGAACTGAACAAGCTTGTAAAGACAATATGCAAATTGGGAGATGCAGAAAAAAAACCATATTGAGAGGGGAATATGTAGGAGTAGATGATTTTATTATAAAAGCAAAAATGTCTCAAATCAATTTCTATCTAAGCAAAATAAAAAGGAAGGACAAACAAAAACATACATTTATATCAGTAAGAAGGAAATAAACAGTAAAAATAGTATAAATCAATGAAATGCAAATGGAAAAACAATAGTGAAAGTCAGTGGAAACCACATGTCTTTTGAAATTGTGAATACATTTTAGATCTCTACAAGTTTGACAAAAAAATAGAAAGTGGGAACAGTTTAATATTATTATTTATGAAAAAGGAGATATTGTGTACCCCATAGACACTAAAAGAACCATTAGGGAATAATAAAAATAACTCTATGTATGTAAATTTGACAGTTTATATTAACCATTTCACTGAAAACCACAAACTAGAGCTAGAATAATCTTGAAAATATTAAATAATTTGAATTTGTAGTTTAAAATCATGCAAAAATGAAATCTCCACTGCTAGAAAGTTTTATTGGTGAGTTAAAGAAAAAATTAAGGAAATTTCATTGGCTAACCAAAGAATAAATAATATAAATTTTTATGTTATTTCTTTCAGGAAACAAAATGGCAAAGATACTTTCTGACGCAGTTTATAAGGTCAGAATTGCCCTGATATTAAACAAACAAAGAAATACAAGAAAAAATAAAACATAATATTTCTCATGGACATAGACACAAACATTAGGAAAGTGAACCCAGAAATATACATGAATAATAGAACAGAACCAAGCGGGGCTTATCTCAGGAAAGAAAGACTGGTTCAATATTTGAAAGTCAATCCATGCAACCAAATGCATTAAAAATCTACAGAACAAAACAAAACAAAACACATATTCATATCAACTAATGCAGAAAAATTCATTATTCATAATGATTAAAAACTCAGAAACTTATGAATAGGAGAAAACTGCTTTAGCCTGATAAAGAACATATACTGAAAACAAACTGACATTTTACATCACATTTAATGGTGAGAGAATAAACACTTTCTTACCAAGACTGGAACAAGGCAAGGCTGTCCACTTTATCCCTCTTATAAAAATGTCCCAGATGTGCAATTATGTAAGAAAAATATATAAAAGGTATAAAAAATATGAAGAAAGAAATAAAACTATCTGCAGAAAACATTATTTACCCAGATAATGACAAGGAATATATGAAAAAAACTTGTAAAACTAGTAAGTGGATCTAGCAAGGAAACAGAATTCAAGCTAATACAAAAATCAGTGTATTTTTATGTACTAGAACAGTCAGAAACCAAATTTTCTATATATGTGTGTGTGGGGGTGTATGTATATAAATTAGGATATTATATATGTGTGTTTACATATAAAATTATAGTTCCATAATGAAATGTGTACCAAATCTGTGTCTAAAAATCTACATAATGCTAATGAGAACAATAAAAGTATGTCTAAATAAATGGAGAGACACATTATGTTTATGGATTTGGAGGATTCAGCACAGAGAATTTAAATTATTGTTTATAAATATAAATAGGATTATTTTAAAAGTTATGTGAAAAGACAAACAGCTAAATACTCAACACAATTTTGAAAGGAAAAATACCACTAAATTTTAAGACTTATGAAACAAAGTCTTTAGTAATCAAGACAGGGTAGTGTTGATGAAAGAATAGATACATAGATCAGTAGGATCAAAATAGAGATTCACACAAAGATGGCCAATTGATTTTCTGTGAAGTTATGAAGGCTATTCAATGAAAAAAGACTAATCTTTTTTATTGAATAGTGTTAAAAATTGAACTTTAGGATGCAAAAGAGTGAGCATTATACAAAAGTTAATACAAATAGATTATTCATCTAAATGCAAGATGCAAAATTATAAAAACTTAGAAGAAAACATAACAAAAGAAGTTTTGTGACCTTTGGTTAGGCAAAGAATTTTTACACGTAACTTTACAAGCATGATCCATGACAAAAAAAAAAAAGATAAACTGGATTTCATCACTGTTAAACAGTAAAAATACTTTGTTCTGTCAAGAATAAAAATACAAGTTATAGTCCAGGAAAATAGATTTTCAAGTCATATGCCCATCTGAACTTGAATATGTGACGTATACAAAATACATAAAAAACTTAACATTAAGAAATCAAATAACAATTTAAAAATATGCAAAAGGCTTGAAGAGACACTCATTCAAAAAGATATATTGATGGCAAAGAGACACAAGACAAGATGTTCAATGTTATTTGTCCTTATGAATATGGGAATTAGAACTATCATGAGATATCACTATTAATCTATTATTATGGGTAAAATAAAATGCCAAGTGTTGGTGAAGATGTGTATTAAGTTTAACTCTCATACATGGCCCCTGGAAATGCAAAACTTTATATATATATATATATATATATATATATAAACACACACACATATATACATATATATATTTATTAATTAATTATAGAGATGTGGGGTACAATTCAGGGTTAGGTATATAAACATTAATCATGCAGGTATTTTTGTTAATGCGGTATGCCCCTCCCTCCCCTAGCAGTTTCCCTCAACTGCCATTCCCACCCCGCCTCCCCTGACTGTTTTCCACTACTGCCAATCACTTTCTTATAGCTTTATAATTGTTCAAGGTCCATTTATGAGTGAGAACATATGGAACTCTGTTCTTGGTTTCTGTGATAAATCACTGAGTACGATCGACTCCAATACCATCCAAGTTGCTGCAAAGTCCATATATTTGTCCTTCTTTATGGCTGCATGATATTCCACTGTGTATATGTCCCACATTTTTTTTATTCAGTCCAGCTGCGATGGGCAACACGATTGATTCCATATTTTTGCTATTGTGAATAGAGCTGCAGCAAACATGCGTGTGCAGGTATGATTTGAGTTCCTCCGGGTATATTCCCAATAGGGGAATTGCTGGGTCATATTGAAGGTCAATTTCTAGTTCTTTCAGAAATCGCCACACTGTCTTCCAAAGAGGTTGCACTAGTCTGCATTCCCACCAGCAATGTAGAAGTGTTCCTTTTTCTCCACATCCTCACGAGCATCTGTCGTTTGTTTTATTAATAATGGCCATTCTTACAGGGATTAGGTTGTATCTTAATGTGGTTTTGATTTGCATTTCTCTGATGATGAGTGAGGCTGAGCACTTTTTCATGTGTTTTTTGGCTGTCCATATATCTTCTTTTGAGAAGTATCTATTCATGTCTTTTGCCCACTTTTTAAAGGGGCTGTTTGTTTTTTTTCTTTTCGTGCATTTGAGTTCCTTGTAGATCCTAGATGTTAGGCCTTTGTCAGATATATAGTTGACAAATATTTTTTCCCATTCTGTGGGCTGTCTCTCTGCTCTCTTGATGGTTTCTTTTGCTTTGCAGAAGCTCGTTAATTTGATGAGGTCCCACTTGTCTATCTTATTTCTTAAGGTATTGGCTTTTAGGGTTCTGGATAGGAATTGGCTCCCAGTTCCAATCTGTCTTTTGCATGTTTATTTTGTACCCTGAGACTTTGCCAAAGTCCTTTATCAGTGCAAGCAGGTTTTTACAGATGAAAACGATAACCTTGAATAACTGATAGGACTTGCTGATGATGCACTATAATAGAGTGGCAAAGAAAGTGAAGATTTAAGGACTTTCAATTTTGGCATAAACTACTAGATAGAAATCAATGATTGCAGTAGACTGAATAATGACCTTCCAACATCTCTCCATGTCCTAAAAGTTAGATACCTAACAAAATATCTTCTCTGACTACAAAGAAATGAGGTTAGAATCAGAAACTGAAGAAAAACCAGAAAATCAACAAACTGTAGAAATTAAACAAAACACTCTTAAACAACCAAAGAATTAATAAAAAACATCACAAGGGAAATTTAAAAATGAAAACTCATTATTCTTAACCTTAAAGGACACAGCAAAACTAGTTTGAAGGGAAAAATGTATGCCCATAAAACCTTACAATAAAAAAGTATCTCAAGTTAACAAACTTTGTAGTATAAGTAACTTTACACTGTACGTAACTGGAAAAGGAAGAACACATGGAATCTAAAACTAGCAGAAGAAAGGAAATACTCACGCTTAGAGAAAGATAAATAGAATGAACAACAACAACCAAAAAAACAAAACAACAACAAAGAAACAGTAAAAGCCAGTTCTCTCAAAAGATCAACAAAATTAACAAATCATTAGTTTGGCTGTGTAAGAAAAAAAGACTCAAATTACTAAAATCAGAAATGAAAGTAGGGACAAATGTTACAGAAATAAAAAGAATTATGAGAATACTATAAAGAACCATGTGAAAACACATGAGATAACCAAGATGAAATGGACAAAATCCCAAGAATATAAAACCTACCAAGACATTTTAGTCCATTGGTGTATATGTCTGCTATATGCCAGTTCCGTACTGTTTTGATTACAGTGGCTCTGTAGTAAGTTTTGAAATTAGGAAGTATGAGTCCTCCAACTCTGTTCTTTTTAAAAATTGGTTTAAAGTATTCACGGTCACAGGATATTCCATTTTAATTTTACAATGGGTTTTTGTATTTCTCTAAAAGATGTCATTGAGATGGGAAGGTACTTAATGCTACTCACCTCACTAAGCTTTACACCTAGAAATGGTTATGGTGATAAATTTTATGCTGCACGTATTATGTCACAATAAAATTACATTATTGAGGGACAAAGATATTCACATCTAATCTCTGAAGCCTATGAATGCTACTGCTATGGTCTGAATACTAGTGTACCCACAAAATTCATATGTGGGTAATAGTAGGAAGTGCCTTTTGAGTGGTGATTAGGTCATAAAGGCTCTGTCCTCATGATTGGGATTAGTGCTCTTATAAAAGAGAGTCCATATAGCTAGCTAGCCCCTTCCACCATGTGCGGACACAGTAAGAAGATGCCATCTATGAATCACTCAGGAATGAGCCCTCAATAGACATCACATCTGTTAGTACCTTGAGCTTGAACTTCCCAGCCTCCAGAACTGTGAGAAATAAATTTCTGTTGTTTGTAAGTTGTGATATTTTTATAGCATCTTGAATAAACTAAGATAGTTACCTACTATATAGCAAAGTTTTTTTTTTGTTTGTCTGTTTTTGTTTTTTGATTCAGAATCTCACTCTGTCACCCATGCTGGAGTGCAGTGGCATGCTCGCGGTCACCTCAGCCTTGACTTGCTGGGCTCAGGTGATCCTTTTGCCTCAGTTTTCCAGGTAGCTGGAACCACAGGAATGTGTCACCATGCCTGGCTGATTTTTTTGATTTTATTGTAGAGACGAGGTCTCACCATGTTGTTCAGGCTGGTCTTGCACCCCTGAACTCAGATAGTCCTCTTGCTTCTACCTCCCAAAGTGCAGGGATTACAGGTGTGAGCCACCACACCTAACAGCAAAAATTTTTTTTTTTTTTAAAAGACTGCAGAAATTAAGTTAAGGATCTTGAGATGGGGAGATTATCCTGGATTATCCAGGTGGGGCCTATGTACAATCACATGTATTCTTACAAAAGGGAAGAAAAGGAAAATTTGAACACAGAAGAAAAGCAGAAGGAAATAATACCATGGAGGCCGATATAAGAATGATGTGACCACAAGCAAAGGAATGCTGGTAGCTACCAGATTTGGAAGAGGCAAAGATTGGATGTTTCCCTAGAGTCTTCAGAGACATTACAACACTGTAGATACTTTGATTGTTGGCCCAATGAAACTGAATTTAGACTTCTGGCCTGCGGAACTATGAGAGAATACATTTCTGTTGTTTTATTTTTTATTTATTTATTTGTTTTTTTATTTTTTTTATTTTTTGAGCTGGAGTCTCACTCTGTCACCCAGACTGGAGTGCAATGGCTGCTCCCGGCCACCACAGCCTCGACCTGTTGGGCTCCTGCGATCCTTCCGCCTCAGCCTTCCAAGTAGCTGGAACTACAGGCACGCACGCCCGGCTAATTTTTTGATTTATTGTAGAGATGAGGTCTTGCCAAGTTGCCCAGGCAGGTCTCGAACCCGTGGGCTCAGGCAATCCACTCACCTCAGCCTCCCAAAGCATGGGATTACAGGCTGAGCCACCGAGCCTGGCTTCTGTTGTTTTAAGTAATCATGTTTGCAGTAATTGTTACAGCAGCCACAGAACACTAATGAAGTGACATTTACTATAGTGAGGAATCCTTGAAAGGGATGAATAGAGGAAAATCAAATTTTTTATTTGAACTTTTGATTCTGGACTTCTTATTTCTGAGGTGCCTATGAAACATTTGATAATGTGCATCAAATAAACATATAAAGCAATAGAGCTAGGTGTGATTCCCTAGGGAGAAAGTATAGCACAGAAAGCAGATTCCAGGCCTGAGACTTACAGAAAGAGAACATTTGGGAACTGGAGACTGAGAACCCCACTAACGAGACCAGTAAGGGGCATCTGGTGAGGAGGAGAGCTCATATTCTTAGAAACCAAAAGAAAAGTAGTGTTTAATGAACTAAGGAGAGGTCAAGAGTTTTAAGTGCTATTTGCAGGTCAAGTAACATTGGATTTGTTAACATGGAGGTCTTTTGCTGACCTTGAAAGAGGCAGTTATTTTAGAAAGAGACAGGAACAAAGACTGGATTGGCTGAAGAGAATGGGAGCAAAGGAACAGGAAACAGCATGGAGATGTCCCTATGTAAAACTGCCTGATTTACTCAGTCATATTAATCAGGTTACTAAATCTCATAGTGCTATCTAGAATTTTGTAGAATTGAGAAAATTCCATTTGTGATACCTATTATTTCTCTCCAGTTAGAAAAAAAGAAAACATCTGTTCAAGTGTATAAGTCCATAGGTCCCCTGGTACTGGTCTATGGCCATTAGGAACTGGACCACACAGCAGGAGGTGAGTGGCAGTTGAGCAGGCGAAGGTTCATCTTTATTTACAGCCATTTTCCATTACTCGCATTACCACCTGAGCTCTGCCTCATGTCAGATCAGCCGTGGATTAAGATTCCCATAGGTGCGCAACCCTTACTATGACCTGCTCATGTGAAGAATCTAGGTTGCACACGCCTTATGAGAATCTAATGTCTGATGATCTGAGGTGGAGCTGAGGCAGCAGTGAGGTTTGACTACACAGAGACCATGATCAATCAATTGCTTGCAGACTCAAATCAAAACCCTATCAGTGAGTGGCAAGTAAGTTGATGTACTTCAGTTATACAGCTGCATCTGGTGGCAGGCTTTAAGTTAGAATCCAACACATTTAGTCCTTGCGTGGCCTGCTCATTATTTTATTTACCACTTCTTCTCTATACCTCTTTTTTTTTAAATGGTGAGTTGTATAATTATTTCATAATATGCTACCATGTAGTAATAATAGAAATAAAGCGTACGATAAACGTTACGCTCTTGAATCATCCTAAAACCATTCCGGCAACTCTTGGTCCGTGGAAAAATCATGAAACATGTTTCCATGAAACTGGTCCCTGATGCCAAAAAAGGTTGGGGACCTGTAATAGTCAATTGTCTGCTAAGTTGTTTTTTTTTTTTTTTAGGAGATAGGGTTACTCTGTTGTCCAGGCTGGAATGCAATAGCATAATGATAGTTTACTGCAGCCTCGAATTCCTGGCCTCAAGGAATCCTCCCAGTTTGGTCTCCCAAAGCTCTGTGATTACAGTCCGCAAGCCACAATGCCTGGCCTCATTGTCTGCTAGTGAAAGGATTTTTTAAAACATCTAGATTATGGCCAGTGTCTCCAAAACCTGGGTATTAGGGAGCCTTAATTTGAATTTGAAAATCCTGAATGATCTACTTGCACTTAAAGTGTATTTAAAGCCATAGTAGGTAAAATAGATCAAATGTATATACTGATAATAAGCTGTGTGTGTCATGATAAAGAATTTATTTTATTATCTTTTCTCAAATGTTTATACTCCTAGAAAGCAAACACTAATGAAAAAAACTTCTATTTGAGTGCAAGACTACATATTTTTGATATTGCAGAGTAGAAACAATCATGGGTTGTTTTCCATGTAAGAAAGATTTCCCTATTGGACAGTATTGTACATTTGAGAATACTATTGCTCATTTTAAAGATGATATAAACACAATGTTGTGATTCTGAAAAACTATTTAGTCTTTTGCCAGACCTAATCATACTAGGTGTATCTCTGGATGCCAGGACTAAAAATGTTAATTTCACATGGCTTAATTAGATTAAAACTTTAACACATGAGCAAATGTATTTTGACAACTTAGTACTGTTTTCATATATTTAAACATTATTAATTGATTTAATTAAAATAGTTTATCCAATTTTTTTAAAGCAATACTTTAAAAAGTATTTTCTCCATAGGTAAGCTTTCTTAAAATAATGTAAGAGAGAGAACCCTTTTCTGCTAAAAGATCAAGAACTTTTAATATGTAGAAAAAAAGTTTAAATCTCACAAGATTTCCTGATTCTAAAATAATCATGTTATATAGATACACACATATATGTGTTTATGCATGCAATTAATATGTATATGCATATATGTATGTGTATTATGTATATGAAATAATATTCTAATTAAATATATTATATATGGATATAAATATGAAACATATCCAATTCATTCTGTGAAAGTTTTTTAAAAATCATGGACTAACATGTGGAAGCAATTTATACTCCTCAAAAACACATAGGCAACCAGATTGCTTCTGCTCCTGGGAAGTCCCTGGGAGAGAAGGAAAGAAATTCCTACTTGATATGACAAGAGGTGCTTCCTGGAAGTTCAAACATGAAACTAGAAACAGATTGACTTCCTTGTCATCACAGAACTCTCATGGCAGGAAGTTGGGCTCGTACTTGGATCTCTTCTGTGTCTGTAACACAGGTTACCTAAATAGCTATGTGCCGGCTTTTCCTCCACAACTTTGATTCTTCTTGCTCCAGCAGGTATCACCAGGACTTCTACGTAACCTGGAAGAGTCAATAAGACATGAACTAAATCTTGAGTTCTTTTAAAATCTCTTTTCTTAATTGACTTGCCTTTTTTCCCCCTGTGGTTTTGGTAATTGGTGTGATATTTCAATACTTATGTAAAGAACACTTTTTATGCATAATAGCTGCCATTACTTCAAGTGGAGAAGTTTCTTGGAAAGATATTGAGCTTACAGCATTCTTGAAGACAAATAGGCAATTGTATTTTATGTAAAAATAGCTCACTGATACCTTATGAATTGTGAGGAGAGAAAAAGCCCAGTAGAACAACCCAGTTAGAAACAGCAGTTCTTGGAACAGAGCAACTAACCCCAAATTGTGCTCTGAGAACTCCTTTAATTTAGAAAGTGTGGGGAAGAACAACACATACTTGGAGAGAATACAGCTGGCCTGAACCAGGTCCCGAGAGTAGTGAAGTACCAAGCATTCCCTGGAGGATATTAACCAAGGTTTTGAAACTGGAGTTGGAGACAAGTAACTATAAGGTTGCACCATGTGATCTAGTGTCATTTCCAAAGCTGTCAGAGAGCTAGATGTAATACCCAATTAGGTGCTTCTCAGGAAAGATTTTTTCAGCAGAGGTAGAAATATAATGCTTGAAGTAAAATAAAATAATAAGATAAATTGGGGTAAAAAGAGAGAATGTGCAGAAAAAAGAGTCAAGGTTTCACTTAGTGCAGAGCAGTAACAGAACAGATGTTAGTTATGTTTCTAAATTATATTAAAATAATAACATAATAGTCTTCTTGGTATTTCTATGCAGATCCATTTATCTTATAAAAGTCTAATTTTAACACTTTAAAAAAGGCACAATAATTAATTCTGGAGTTGTCTCTTGTTTCACTTAGTGCAGAACAGTCATAGAGCAGATGTTAGTTATGTTAAAATAACATGAAGTATTCTTCTTGGCATTTCTGTGTAGATCCATCTATCTTATAAATGTCTAATTTTAAAGTTTTTCAAAAGACACAAAAATTAATTCTGGAGTTGTCTCTTGTTTATTAATTATTCAATTGCTGAAAATGTTATTTGGCATATACCAAAAGGTAGCATATACCCCACCTGGTGGTAGTGACTGGAATTAGAGACATGTGCTTTTATAATTAAAATTTTCATTCAAGAACACAGCTTATTTAAATTAACCATTGAATCACAGATTTTGGGTAGCACCAAACCAATTTCAATAATACCATATATAAAGGCACTATCATTTTGGTACATGAACAAAATAGGCACCGATGAAAATAGAAAAAAATGTTCAAGGGCTATTTGTACAAAGAAGTAATGTAAGATGGTCTCTGCCCTCAATGAGCTTATAATTGAATTGGAAAGACAAGGTAGAATTATATTATGTAAATATGAGTGAAAAATCACTGCAACATTGTGTTAAAAATAATTTACAAGATGATGTGGTTAATTCTCTGCTAAAGATTATAAAACAGCTACTCCCTTCTGGTAACCACTCAAAATTTGCTGCTATTTTTACTCAGAGATAGAATTTTTTACCTGTTAAGTAGTAATATACATTACTCACATTTGAGAAAGGCTAGTGTCAGCTAGAATTACTATTATTGAAGTATAGAATAATTCATATAAGCCAAAGAAATCTTCATAAAGAATAAATAATTTGTCTTTGGAAACTTGGTAAAATTCAGACAGCTACAGAATAAGAATGAGTTCATTATAGGTAAAGAATAAGAGACATGGGGTGTTTTAGTAGCACTTGTTATTCTAATGGTATGAGAAAATATAAGAAGGTGGCTCTAACAAAGATAGTTTACATGCATACCCAGGAGAATGAATTTATCAGCTTGATACTACTAAACATTCTATAGCAAAGATCTTGGTAGTTAGATCCTGGCTTGGAGAGGCTTTGTCTAATAGCAATATGCAAGATGAATAGGGATATAGTTGTGGATAAGTGCCGGGAGGTTTCTGTTGAAATCTAAGAGTGGCAGAGGCAAAGGCAAAAATCCAGAAGGCACTGCAAAGAAAAAAATAGTCTGAACTTGGTAACTGATAGAGAGAATAATAAACACCAAATACAATGCTTTAGTATTAGGGACATCATTTATAGGAACACCAAAGCAACAAGAGAAATAACCTAGTTTTGACAATAATTTGATAAGTTTGGCTTTGCAATTTGTATCTAACAAAATGGTACAACACATTAGTAAAAACATCCAGTAAGAGCTCTGAAATATTTGAACCTCTCTAGAAAGATCAGGCTATTGACAGACTTTGTGAAGCATCCTCGCAGAAATAGTAATTTAAGTCATGGAAATAAGTGAAGAAAATCAAGAGAGAAGAGATTTGTCAAGGACTTGACCTTGGTGGCAATCATAGTTTTTAACGAAGACATTTAAAATAAACAAAACAAGAAGAAATAATCATAAGATAGAGATCCAGTCTATTTGTGTAGTGAGGTCCTTTGGATGAGAATATCTCAATAAAAATTGCTGGTCAACTGTTACAAGCTGTATGTTAAATAAGAGACATCAAAGAGAAAGGTGACTAAGGAATGTAACAATCAAGAGATGACTATAAGTATCTGAGCAAAGACATTCAGTAAAGTGTTTGGAAATGCTAATTTTCAGAATGTTAAAAAAGAAGAGCAGATGGAACAAAGTACAGGAAGTATGTGTAACCTGCTGTTTAACAGTTCCCTCTGAGGTACGCTGTACATTAGAGCAATAGTTTTATCTATGTTCATAGTTATTTTAGAGTAATTCTCTATTATTGAGTCAAAATTGCTCAATAGGTGAGTTAGATTGATTTTAAAGAAGAAAGGCAGAAAAATATTAAGCAAAGCCATATGAAGAAAGAAAGCCAATGACTGAAAGTAAGATAATTTCAATAAATAAGCTATTTGGCAAAAATGAGAATGTATGTTTTTTAAAGAAGTGAATATGAGTGGTTACTGCCTTACTTAGAAGTTGGAACATGAAACCAGTGAAGTCAAGGTCATAAATTTTATCTTTGTGCTTTGCTCACAGGGGCATCCTATTTTATAACCAGAGATCCCATTCTTAATCAGCCATTTTCCAATGTCAGTAGCAATCTTCATCTTCATGGTAGCATAATAAAGCATATTTTGAAGGACTGCTATATGGTAACCACTACTGTAGCTACTTTATATGAATTATTAATTTTTACCATAATGACAGCCTTCAAGGTAGACACATTTCTCACTTAATAGATGAGAAAATAAAGATTGAGAAAAAAATGCAATTTTCAGCACTGCATTATCAGTAATTAGCTGACCAAAACTGAACTCGGATCTGTCAGTTTCCATTGTTCACTTCCTGCTATAACCCACTGCTACTATTTCATAAAATAAAATAAAGTAGTTGGCGATATGACTCTTCCACTGCTACGACAAGCAACCAGCCAAAAACAAACAAACAAAAAAAGCTCTAAGAGCATGTCTTCTTTATACAGGGTAGTATCTTCATCTTCTTATACTTAGAATAACAATCTATGTATATATTTAGAAAACATTTTGATGCTCATTTTTTTCTTAGTATGTACTGATAATTAACTGGTCAAACACACAATTTACCTTTCATTCCTTTAAAATTGTATCATGTGGCTAGTTACATTACAATGAAAGACATTAGAAAGTACTAAGGAAAACACACACACTTCTTGAATTTATTTTCTAGCTCCAACAAAAATGATTTAGCAACTTCTAAATAGAGCACAGGGAATAAAAACATCCACATGTGTCTGCATGTGTGTTACTCATACAATATATATGGTGTGCATGGCCAACTGGGCGAGTAAGGCTACAAGTCCTTCAGGAGATTCTAGGGAGACCATAAACAATAGGGACAAAGTTGTCTCAAGAGAAATGAATATAGCATTCCCAAAGCAACAAGTAGATGGAGCCTATGATAAAATTAATGACACATTCAGCATTTTAAAAAATTTAAAGTTATGAACAGTGTAATATTTCATTATTAATTGAATTAGCAAATGTTAATGGATTGCACACTATGCTGATACCAATATGGTATTAAGCAAAAATAGCAGGTTAGTTTTACTAATGGAGCTTAAGATCTAATGGGGAAAGAAAGACGAATGAACATGAAATTACAAATGTAACTGAAGCTACACTGTATAGATACAAATCTAGAAAGCATCATTTAACTAGTCATTGGTGATAAGAGGCAGAAGTTGTTCAGGGATCACTTTACTAAGGAAGTGACATTTAATGCGAGATTTAAGTAATATCTAGGAATTCACCTGGCAAAGTCAGGAGGAAACTGATAGATCCACATTTGGAAATGCAAGGTGTGGGGAAGGCAAGGTGGAAGAGGTAAGAAGCAGAGTGGTTGGGGGGAGCATGGTCAGTTTGAGTACCTGTTATAACTTAGAGAAGAAAGGAAACCTCTATGTGAGATAAAGCTGAAGAGACAGATAGGGACAACCATAAGGTCCAAGTTAAGAAGCCTGGTTTCTGTCCTGCCAGCAATGTGAAACTAACAGAGTTGTAAGAAACGTGACACTCTTAGTCTTTAATATTCATAACATCTTAGGCATCTCAGACATTTTCCAAGTAACAGATGCTATTAAAATAACTTATTTATAGTGAGCAAAAAAACAAAAGTAGAAATTAAAGTGCAATAAAAACAGAGGGTTTGAGGTAGAAATCTAGGAAAAGATGTATTCATATAACTATAGTCAGAGAGAAAATTTCACTGATTTTTAATGATATTTCTGGTTTTTAAGCCTTGTGGAAATATGAAATGTTATTACAATTATCTAAAGCATCAGTGCTAAATTGGAATCAATATTCTTATACTGTGACTGCTTCCATGAATACTAAATAACGTATAATAATAATTTATGATAATAATTAAATTTACTTATAATATTTTCTGCCTGATTATGATGGGATATGTTTTTATAGTACAGAAGCTCAGGTAAAATCCGAAAGACTAAAGAAATTAAAAATATTAGAATTTTTAAAGAGTATTACTTTATAAAGCACATTTCTTAGTTAAAAGTATGGGAACCTGCTTCAGTTAAGTATGTTTTGGTCTACAGAGTGTTGGCATATTTTTGACTTGTGTAACCTATCTCCTTTTTCACAGTTTTGGCGACTGTGATTTTGATCTGCAATTTCTCCTGAGCCTTAGCTATATATAGGCGTCAAGATCTTCAGGCTCACTTATTGGCTCATTTATCTTCTGTTCAGTTTAGGCCTAGCAAAAGGTTACAATCAATCTTAATTTTTTTCTGAAGGACTATTTTATCTAGAATGAAATTAGTTTTCCTGATTTTTCAAACATATAAATGGCTCATTTTTTATATTAAAATGAATACATATTTTAGTCTCAGGCTTTTTGATATTCTTTTTGAACAAGGAATTTAAAATAGTAAAATGCTGGTATCTGTAATATAAGCATATGAATGATAAAAATAGCATATATTTAACATAAGCACGTTAATGATGAATGTAGAGGTAAATATTTGGATGGTACACGTGTCCAGGTAAGAGACTAACGTAAACACAAAAAACGTTTGCTTTTCTCTAGTAGGCTGAAGAGTCTGAGTATAGTACAATTCTGCATATAAAGCATATGTTGGGATCACTATATTTCAGTCTAAATAATATCACTTTTTGCTGTAAATTATTTTAAATTCATACTTAATGTATCATTCATAGTCATTTCAACTCAATATCCCCTGAGTATTAGTATTTGTAGATGAGAAAACAAAATAAAGAGGATATAATCCTAGCTATTAATATATTTGGGACATTAGTACACATCTTCTGACTCCTTTCAGTTATGGCTTCCATTTCGCTACGCTGCTATGGACCCTCTGTTTCCAAAAATGTATTCCCTGAAAACTTAGCAAAAACATTAAAATTCTTTTTTTAAAACTGGAAAGCTAAAAACCTGAAGACTAGTATTCTCTCAGGTTGCTTCAGGTAGTTACAAATCATTATTTTCAATTAGACATCTTACTTTCCATTGGAGAATAAGGTCTGTAGAAACCTGATAATATTAGCCAATGCAAATTAGATTATCCCCTTGCTGTTCTAATTTAACTTAACAGATTACTTCATATTTTCATTATTAAGGAATGGACTTAGAAATTCTGGCTCTTATCACATACATTATATATCATCACACACACACACACACACATACACACACACAAATCATATAATACCCATTGTAAAAGTCTTCAATAGAATCATAACTGTGATCTCTAAGTAAAGTTCTATTTAATCTCTGTCCTCAAAGACTGTAGGGATTAATATTTATTTAAAAAATTAAAAATTACCTGCTCCTCTGGTGTGATTAAAATCCCCTTTAATGATTTTGCACGATTTTCCATTGCCATTGCATACACCACAGTGATCTTCCCTTGCAAGAGACCCTAATAAACCATCACAGCCAACTTTCTGTAACAAGGGAATGACAGCACATCATATATTGAAGGGTTTCTTTCCTTTTTTAAACTACTAATTTAGGGCAAGTCGAGTTTCTATAAATCAGACATATTTAATTGACAAACCTGTAAAATGTCATATTCTCTAGGGCAAACTAATACAGGAAACTCATATCAAATAATGTAATCTATAAAATAACCAAAAACAGCAAGACAGTGATGAGAGCATTTTTAAAGTTAAGTAATAATTGATATCATAAAGTAATTTGAAAAAAAAATTTTGAGAAGTGTAACTTACATAAATTCCAAAGGAAATCACCATTTCTATGAAATAAAATGATTAATTTAATTCATTCTACTCAGCACACGACAGATATACTTCACTGCATGGATGGCTTCACTTTTAAAATGCTGATAAAATAAATGCTAAATATTAAATGTTAACTTTTTGGAAAATGGAATACAGGCAGTTATTTTTACTATAGTTCATGAATAAACTGTAGTTTATTCTATCCTCATCTTCTTTGGCACATAGCAAATGAATGTAACAAATCCTCATAACCCATGGCTGCTACAAGAAAATATGAACAGCTGGTGAATTAAATTTTCATATGTTCCCAGAAGAATTTTGCTAATCTGAATCATCAAGACCAAATCAATTGCCCCTTTTCTTGAAAATAATGTTTGCTTCTCACCGATGGCCAAATATGCAATCTTATCTTTCAAAGTTGTCCATACTCAAAGGGCAAATTTTATTATATCAGTACTGTCAGAAATAAGTGGTATGATTATACAATTCTTCCTAATTAAGAAGGATTTAGGGGGAAAAAGGCTGATGATAACATTTATAACAAGTTCCAATTATTTCAGCGGAAATTTTAAAATATTAAATAACACAGAAACAAAAACAGGGTATTTGTGATTGATGCCGGTGGTGTTGGGGTGGGTGAAGCTAGCAGATAATTAAATGCAGATGCCGGATGAGTATCTTGAGAGAGCAAAAGCCACATTAAAACTGTATGATACAGCATCCCTTCCTTTTGTCAAGGGGGGTCTATCAGTATCAAGACATACAAAGTGTTGCTGGAAAACTCTTATCAGCAAGTCAAAGCTTACTCAGGGAGAAAAAGAATGTATCTGGATGAAAGTAATAGTCACCTAAAGGAATCCTCAGAGTACAACTAAGCAGACAAAGGGGACATTTAAGCAGGAACCAGACCTGTGAGTCCTGGGTTGAGAAAATAAGTCTCTCTTCACGGACAAATTAGGAAAAATTTACATTAGAGCTTGGAGTGATTTTGAGATGATAAAAGTGTCTTTATTGCTCTACCCCTAGAATCCAGATTGTACCTTGGTAAATGATAAAAAAACAACAAATAGTGGTTCAATAATTGACTAGATTGGTACTTTATAATTTCTTAGTTTTTTCTAACTCTGTAACTAGCATATTACAAGGTCTCTAATCCTAAAGTAAAAGAGATAGCTATATATACTATAGTTCACTAATCATATATTTTACAAACATAAATGAAGCGTTTTGTATTTTATAATTGGTAGTTTTAAGTTTCCACACATATCAAAATATGCTCACATAAATCCAAAGCTGAGGATTAACTACTTTGAAAAGGCAGTGTCACTAGTGGCAGGTATTTGCTGGAGATAGGCAAATAACAGAATCATGCAGGATTAATCCTTCCTTATTCTTTTCAGTAACAGAAACTTCACAGGGTTAAATGTGTCACTGCAAAAAGTTGTCTGTTTTCAATTGCCCTCCATTCACCAAATCTGCAATTTTATATTCAGCTTTGGTGCTATATATTTTGTGATAAACAAAACAATCTAATCAAAGCCTCGGTTGTCAGAAAATATATGAGAGGCATGTTTTTAATCATATTGAAAAATTGAACGAAGCATTTTAATGAAAAAGCCAGAATCGAAAGTATTCTAATGCCATTAGAAGTCACAATTATTTCAGAGAAGTCTAATTTAATTATAATCATGAAGTCCACATAGAATGTGTGTAGAAACTTTGTTGTTGTTATAATTTTAATATCTAGCCAGGGACTCTGTAAAATACTTAGTTTATAAAATTTTGTTAAGTGAAAAGCATAGCAATTTTAGGCTATTATATTTGGCATAGCTAAAAAATACTTTTTAGAAAAAATAAATTCATTTAAGACATACAGTAATCTAAGAGATTTACACATAATGATGAAATACAGTTAAAAGTTTTATGTACAACATTTAGTTCTGAAAACAAAATATAGATAGGAAAAATACCTACAATGATTTTTAATGAAAAATTACACCTTGCTTCTACCACATTTTGTTAAAGAATAAAGGATATTAATATGTAATCACACGACTGCATCTTACACCAATGGTATAACATGATTCTATGTTTCCAACCTTGTAGGTTGCTGGCAAAATACAGAATCTTAGAACTGGGAAAGCATTTAAGTTACATGTTGTTCCCGCCTTCTTACCCAGAAGTCCATACATATTTATTATACATCCATAGCTTGTAATTGTTTTCAAATTTTGGTGTGTGTGTGTTTTCAGGTGTATACTTTCCTGAGAAGTTTTTTGCCATCAAATTCTCAAAGGAGTGTATATAGCGGAAGTCAATGATCATTAGTCTAAGAACTTTATTTCACATATCAGTTAGTGCATGAATAGATATATTAAGTGATTTGCCCAAGAACAGTTTCCTAATGGTTGTCATGGATGCACTGCTGCTCAACTCAGTGACCTCTTTTACTGCTCAAGGATATATTTCTCTCTTGCTTCTGGGATTTTTATCAGAGATCATCTAGACTAAAGAAAACTGCCATTCTCACGGTCATATCTACTTCCTGGGGCAACTTGTATCCAAACACTAGTAGATGCTGGGGATAAAATGACCCATTTTTTCTCGTCCCAAATGATGACAACTCTGAAGACCCATGCTAGCTTTAAGAGCTCCCTACAGGGTCAGCTAAGGTCTTGTGATGGCACAGCAGCCCAGTTTAACCCTGTGACCAATCCTGTCTACCTACATGGATGTTGATCATGAAAACAATTAGCATTAAACTTCCTTCACATTAATCTTCCAGTGGAAGTGAACTTGAGATAGTGGAAGAACTATAACTAGAATCAGCTAAATTCCATCCTTTGATCTTTCCACTATGCTCTTCATACTCACTTTCTTCTATTTTTCTGAAGATAGAAGAACATATAAACGCATGTAAAAGAAAAATATTTTTTAAAAGGAAGAGAAAGCAAATAAAATGTTTAAGTATTATAAGGAAGTTGAACATGCATTTAAAAATAATTTAAGTATGTTGATAATACTTAAATATGAGTAATATGAACGATTTTATAGGTTTTTGCCTCATAGCTCAGTATTAGACACAAGGCGGGGAGAATTGGCGTGCTTGAATTTTTGGTCTGGACTATTTTAACAAAAAATGCCCAGAGTGTTCCAATTTTTTTACCTGTAGAACATATATACATTACACAATAAAAATTTCAGCTAGTAATAGATTTTATGAAATGCCTAGTCCAAAACTGTCACTGCACAGATGAAGAAATTGAGTTCCAATATAAGTTGGACTTCCCCAAGGTAGGATTATACCCACATCTTTAGACTCCTTCTCCAAAGCTTTCTACCATATTGTGATGCTGCTCACTGGTCCCACAATCCTCCCTCAACATACGAATTCTCCCTTGTGGAATATCTTACCTGGCACCTGCCATTTGCACAGATATCTAATCCCTGATATCCACAAGAAGTTCCATCCATCACTTTTTCTGAGAGAAGAACAGGCTGTTCTTTTCCAACAGGAGAGCAAAACAGGGCACATGGTTTTTCTATGTGGAATGAATAAAAATAAATGAGAAAATGCTACTCCATAAATATTATCACCTTAAATTTTATTTTCAGAATGGTTATGAGTAAAAAAAAAACTCAATGTGAATTAAGTAATGTAATATTAGAGTAGGCAATACAAGAGGATTATTGTGAGTAGTAGACGAGATGACTAGAACAATTATAGGTATACAAAGAATATTCATCTCCTTAAGAAATCTGGTTGTAAATTATAATTTTTTTTTATTAGTTTTATTTTGAAGATGTGGGGTACAATTCATTGTTAGGTATACAAATGGTGATTGTGTAAATAAAGTTTGGGCCTCCCTTTTGACCCACTTCACCTGGTATGAGATATGAGATCAGGTACCCTAATTGATGAAGTGTGCACCCCCCAGCAGTTTCCCACTCCTGCCAATCCATTTATAGTAGTTTTATGGTAATTGTTCAGGGTCCACTTATGAGTGAAAACATGTGGTACTGTTATTTGTTTCTGTGAGAGATCACTATTATACACTCTAAATCCATGCAAGTTGCTGCAAAGTTCATAATTTTGTTCTTTATGGCTGCATAATATTCCACCATGTATATGTACCACATTTTTTTAATCCAGTCCATTTTTGATGGGCAGCACAATTAGTTCCATGTTTTTGCTATTGTGAATAATGCTGCAATAAACATGTGTGTGCAGGTATCTTTTTCATAGAGTGATTTGAGTTCCTCCAGGTATATTCTGGAAGGGGGATTGCTGGGTCGTATGGAAAGTCGATATTTAGATCTTTTAGGAATCACCAAATTGTTTTCCAGAGAGGTAGAACTAGTTTACACTCCCACCAATAGTGTAGAAGTGTTCCCTTTTCTCTGTATCTTCTCCAGCATCTGTTGTTTTTTGCGTTATTAATGATGGCCATCCTGACTGGAGTTAAGTAGTATCTCAGTGTGGTTTTAATTTGCATTTCTTTGATGATTAGTGAGGCTGAGCATTTTTTCATGTATCTGTTGGCTGCTCATATGTCTTCTTTTGCGAAGTGTCTATTCATATCTTTTGTCCACTTTTCAATAGGACTGTTTTTTTTTTCTTTTTGGCACATTTGAGTTCCTAGTAGATCCTAGATATTAGGCCTTTGTCAGATATACAGTTGGCAAATATTTTTTTCCCATTCTGTGGATTGTCTCCCAACCCTCTTGATGATTTCTTTGGCTTTGCAGAAGTTTTTCAGTTTGATATGGTCCCACTTGTCTATCTTATCTCTGAGGCTATGGA
This sequence comes from Tarsius wallacei, assembly GCA_963574415.1. Lineage (NCBI taxonomy): Eukaryota > Metazoa > Chordata > Mammalia > Primates > Tarsiidae > Tarsius > Tarsius wallacei. The sequence goes on along the minus strand of CAUYQG010062241.1, from coordinate 2,096 downwards.
CATTTGGGGTTTTGGACAGGAATTGGTTGCCAGTTCCAATTTCCATAAGTGTGTCTTCTGCATTTTCTAAGGTTCTTATAGTTTGATTTTTTATATTTAGGTCTTTGATCCATTTAGAGTTGACTTTTGTGTATAGTGATAGGTAGGGGTCCTGTTTCATTCTTCTGCATGTGGTCAGCCAGTTTTCGCAGCACCATTTACTGAATAGGTTCTCCTCTCCCCAGTGGTTATTAGTGGAAGTTTTGTCAAATATGAGTTGGTTGAGAAACTGAGGTTTTGCTTCTGAAATCTCTGTCCTGTTTCATTGGTCTAGATGCTTGTTCTTATACCAATACCTGGCTGTTTTGATTATTGTAACCTTATAATAAAGTTTAAAGTCTGGAAGTGTGATACCTCCCACTTTATTTCTTTTGCTGAGGATTGTTTTGACTATTCATGGTCATTTATGTTTCCATATGAATTTCTGTATTGTCATTTCCAGGTCAGAGAACAATGATGCAGTAGGTAATTTGATAAATATTGTGTTAAATCTGTAGATATTCTTGGGTAGGATGGACATCGTAGCAATGTCGATTCTTCCAATCCATGAGCATGAAATTTTTTTCATTTGTTTGTGTTATCTTTTATTTATTTGAGCAATGTTTTGTAGTAGTTGTTGTAAAGGTCTTTAACTTCTCTGGTTAGGAAGATACCGAGGTGGTTCAAGTTTTTTTTGTTTTGTTTTGTTTTTTTGAGCAGGAGTCACACTGTGTTGCCCAGGCTGGAGTGCAGTGGTGCACTCACAGTCACTGCAGCCTTGACCTGCTGGCTCAAGTGATCTTTCCACCTCAGTCTTCCAAGTAGCAAGAACCACGGGTGAGCGCCACCACACCCAGCTAATTTTTGTTTTATTGTAGAGACAAGGTCTTGCCAAGTTGCCCCGGTTGGTCTCAAACCCCTGGACTCAGGCAATCCTCTCACCTCCACCTCCCAAAGTGCCAGGATCACAGGTGTGAGCCACCACACTCAGAGTATTTCATTTATTTTGTTGCTACTGTGAATGGAATTATGCTTTTTATTTGGTTCTCTGCCTGTTTGTTGTTGGTATATAAGAATGTGACTGTCTTTTGCATGCCAATTTCGTACACTGAGACTTTGCCAAAGTCCTTTATCAGTGCAAGAAGGTTTTTAACAGAATCTTTTGGATTTTTGAGATATAGAATCATATCACCGGCAAAGAGGGACAACCTGACTTCCTCTCTTCCTATTTGGATACCTCTGATTTCCTTCCATTGTCTGATTGCTGTAGCCAGGATTCCAACACTATAATGAGCAATGGACAGCCTTGTCTTGCTCTGGTTTTCAAAGGAAATGCTTCCAACTTTTGTCTGTTTAGCAATATGTTGGCTGTGGTTTATTGTAGATGTATCTTACTATTTTGAGGTATGTTCCCTTTATGTTTAGGTGTTCAAGGGTTTTTATCAGGGTGGGATGCTGGATTTTATTGAAAACTTTTTCTGCATCTAATGATATAATCATGTGATTTCTATTTTTATACCTATTGATGTATTTAATTACATTTATGGTCTTGTGGATGTTGAACCAGTCCTGCATCCCAAGGACGAAGCCTGTTTGCTCACGGTGGATGATTTTTGAGATGTGTTGTTGGATCCAAATTGCTATAATCTTGTTAAGTATTTTTGCATCCATGTTCACCAGGGATATTGGCCTGTAGCTCTCTTTCTTTGTTGAATCTTCACCTAGTTTGAGTATCAATGCGATGTTAGCTACATAAAACGATTTGGGGAGAGTTTCGTCTTTCTCAATTGCTTGGAATACTTTCAATAGGACTGGTATCAGTTCCTCCTTGTATGTTTTGTAGAACTCCATTGCAAAGCAAGGATCTTTTTTTGTGGGTGGTTTTCTTATGACAGTCAATTTTTGGGGTTGTTATTGGTCTATTTAATGTCTCAATTTCTTCTTGTTTCAACCTAGGGAGGTTGTGTGATGTCAGAAAGTCTTCCATTTCATTTAGGTTTTCAAGTTTGGTTCCATACAGGTGTGCATAGTTATCTCTGATAACGTTTTGTATTTCCAGGGTCCATTGTGATGTAATC
>CAUYQG010062239.1:0-30094 GCA_963574415.1 Tarsius wallacei | reverse complement strand
TTTTTTTGTAGAGATGAGGTCTCGCTTGCCCAGTCGGGTCTCGAACCCGCGGGCTCAGGCAATCCACTCACCTCAGCCTCTCAAAGGCGCGGGATTACAGGCTGAGCCACCGAGCCCGGCTTCTCCTAAATATCTTAAGGTTAAGCCTCATGATCACAATTCTCATTGTCAGCTCTGCCATATCATATTTCTTATAGTTCCCTGAGCTCTGTCTTGCATAGTCTTTTCTATTTGTCTTTGCATAGAATTCCCTTTTTTTCTAACACCTTCCTAAGCCAATTCAACCTTCAGATTATAGTCAAGACACTTGTCCCATTGCTGCTGTCCCCAAACTGGGTAGATTTCCTTGCTTCAATATGGAGTTCCCGGAATGCCTGTCCTCTCTTAATATCATCGTTTAACAATGTCTTCACTTGGATTGAATCTTTTGAGGCCAAGAACTACGGATCATGTCTTGAGTTGATGTGTTCCTAATACAGAGTACAAGGTCTGAACTATAAATACGCTAAATAATGAATAAGTATAAATGAATAAAACACATCAACTTACCAGTTATTTGCTGTGTAGATCCATTTAAACTTGTCATTCCATTAATTTCTCGAAATGTTAAGAACTGTCCTGTCTCAAGTTTGTGAGGATGATTTTCAAGGCAAGTGACAATGCCAGGATTAGCCTAAAAATAAGAATAATCTATTAAAAAACAAGTTAATGCATTCATGTATCAGTATGAACAATTACATAAAAAACGAGAAGTTATCACAAAATTTTAAAAACCAAAATTCCAAGTCATTCCTCTGTTAATAAAAGCCTTTAAAAAACTGCCACAAAATAATGGCCAAATTATTACTAATTTTTTTTTCTTTGAGTCAGAGTCTCACTTCGCTGCCCAAGTTGAAGTGCAGTGGTCCAATCACAGCCACAAAGCCTTGAACTGCTGGCCTCAGGCATTCCTTCTGCTTTAGCCTTCCAAGTAGATGGGACTAAAGGCACGTGCCACCAATCCTGGCTAAATTTTTGTAGAAACAAGGTATCGCCATGTTGCTTAAGCTGGTCTCAAACTCCCAGGCTCAGGCAATCCTCTCACCTCAGTCTCCCAGGCATAAGCCATTGCACCAGGCCTATTATTACTTTTAAAGTAAAAACTAAATAATATATAATTTCTGTGTTTGGTGGGAGATGTTCAGAGATTCCACAGAGGAGTTCAAATATTTTATAAATTCAAAAATTCTTGATTTGTACAAAACATTAAGTTATCTAATAGTTTTAAAGTCATTTCAGAAAAACTCTATATGCATATAAAATAAAAGTCTAACTTCAAAAATCAAAGAAATGTAGAAATGTAAGGAAGCAGGAGAAAAATTTTAACCCTTTGCACTTGGAGACATCTCATGAATCACATACCAGCAACTTGAAAGCACTTTTTTTTACAAAACACTGAAAAACATATCACTTCATATTAAATAGTATAGTGTTGAAACCAGTTATTTTATTGTAATGATATTTGGCTTATAATGGAATTTTGGACATTGAGGAACTTACTTATTACAAAAAAATCAAAATTTTATATCTTATATTTTTCTAATGTGTGGTAACATGGGAAAAAGTCTCCAACATACAATGCAGGTTCATTGATACATGTTGTGCAATTTGTCTGATGTCTTCTACCTGGTGTTTTTCTATTAGAGCAGACAATGCAATCTTGTTTTCTAACTCCCACATTAATAATATGTAATTTATTGTCCAATCTGTGTATCATTGTGAAAGCACTCACAAGCTCACTTTCTACATAACTCCAGCTGATATATATATATATATATATATATTTATGTATAACTCAGTATATCATCTCTTCATTTGCTTTTTTGTGCAACATGAATGGAAAACTTCAAGGAAACATACATTTTAAAAATATTTGTGCTGGCATAAGTTTGTCCTATATAATCACCAGCAATCTCTCTATGTTCAGGCTAAAAAGAAAGAGTATTAAGAGGAGATCATAATGATATTTGCAGTGCTTTTATGGAATAGAACATTGAAGTTATATGACATCCAAATGGTTTGCTAGATTTACAATGTCCCCAGAGAGAACACCCAAGTGCAAAGGGTTAAAGATAGAAATCTGGTAGTTTACAGCTTGCCCAAAACAGGAAAGAAATACTGCATAGCTTATCAGCTTATTTCCTACACTATTCAGTAAAAGAAAATACCAATGCAACATAAGAATTCATACTACCTTTTGGAGCTTATTCTAACAGTGTGTTATTCTCAGCGACAAACTAAAACCAACTAGAAAAGGTAAAGACTGAATAAGCATTAATGTGTCTGGAAGAGTAACTCAGGTGGTATAATAAACCACTCTGTAGCAGAAAGATGCACAGAATGCTTTTTCAATACATTTTTCTTAAAAAGGCATGAGAAAAACATTATGCTGGGTTTAAAAATAAAGCATGAAGAAAGAATACAAATTTCATTATGTCAAAGTACATTATTATCACTCCCTTATATTTGGCTTCTTTTGGGCTTTAATGTAAGGTGATTACAGCAGGGGTTCCCAACCCTAGGCCCAGGGCCAGTACTGCTGTGTGGCCTGTTAGGAACTGGGCTGCACAGCAGAAGGTGAGTGGCGGGAGAGTGGAGGTCCGCTTCCTGTCAGATCAGTCAAGGCATCAGATTCTTATAGGAGCATGAACCCTAATGTGAATTGCACATGTAAGGGATCTAGGTTGCGAGAATCTAATGCCTGATGACACTGTCTCCACCCCCCCCATGTGAAAATTGTCTTCCACAAAACTGGTCTCCCTGATGCCAAAGAGGTCGGGGACTACTGGATTTCAAAGAGTACAAAATTATTCAGGCTAAAAAGAAAGAGTATTAAGAGGAGATCATAATGATATTTGCAGTGCTTTTATGGAATAGAACATTGAAGTTATATGACATCAAGAGTGTGGTTAGAAAATTCAGACTTTTTGATTTAAAGATTAATTAATTCATAAACTTTCCCACCTTCTAAATAATGTTTTAGAAATATAACAAATTAGAAATGCTTTGGTCTAAGGTATTCAAGGATGGTTCTTCCTGTAACCAGAATGTTGGGCCAGGTGACTTACTACATACTTAGTGCATCCATGATCTGATATACTCAACACTGAATCACAATTCATGCCCCACTGGAACATGACACAAAACAAAATTAAAATTTATGACAAGCAAATATTGACCTAACAATTATGAAATAATGTTAGAGAGAACCCAAAATACCCTTAACAATTAATATTCCAATTTCAAGTCACTTTTAATATAATGTAGTCAAACAAAACAACAAAACATTCTCTCAAAAAACACCATAAGACAAATAAAAAACATTGTATACTTTTTTGCTAATACCAATATTTGCAATTTTTTTGAAAATAGTGTTAACATCCGCTTTTTAAAAACTTAAAAAAAATTCATTAATACAATCATACTTGCGTTATGTTTGAAATGAAAATTTCTTTTGGTTCTTCTCCTGTTGTATCTAAAACTTCAAATTCATCACCGAAGTCACAAAACAACCGTGATGAAATTCCATGTATATCTGCACCAATAAACTGTGGAGTGGGGGGAAAAAAAACCCTTCAAGTTTATTTATTTATATAAAGAAAAAAAATAAACCAGTTCTACTATTCTTGGGCCCTTTCATGACAATTTCATTTACAATTAAGTGTATCCTTTGAAATATAAAGTGAATCATGAATAGGATAAATTGTTTGCAGGCTAGTTTAGGAATCAAAGATTTTGATATTTGGTAAATATCAAATATTTGGATATTGAGTGTAACTAAATTAGAAATAATATCAGTGAATCATGATTATAAATGATTTGATTTTTAAATAAGAAAAATACCGGCCTTGTCATACAACTCAAGCACAGTAAATAAGAGCTATATCTTGGCTTAATGGTCTAGTAGTGAATTCTTACTTTAAAAAGGAGGACTGGAGTATCCATTTGCCAAAGCAGTAGAGTTAATGGAAAATAGAACAGACCTAAAAGGTGAAACCAGACTCTACCCAAAAAAAAGGGCTGAGAAGCTGACAGTACAAATCAAAGCCATGAAAAGTAAAAGTTAAATCTTCAACACAATTATAAATTTTTTATTAAAACAATTTTTCTCAACATGCATTATCTCCATTCCAATAATATGCAAAGAAATTGTTTTTGTGTTTAAAACTATTTTTAGAGCTACTACTAATAAACAGAAATCCTTATTTTGCAATGCATTCGATCCCATAGAAGGTAGTATTTTTCTAACAAAATTAAATATATTGATATTTTAGTATAAGAACATACCTCATTAAACAGTTTATAGCCCCAATTAAACAAAGTAGTGAGATGGCTAATAGAAGACTTCCTTCTACTTGATCATACATTGCCTTTATGGAACAAAATCGGTATATACATTTTTATAGGAGACATAACACTGAACAGAAATTTGGAAGTTTTTTTTAAGCTTAAAAGTTGTAAATTCCAGGATAATTTATTTACTTCTTTCCAAAATAACTCTAATGTATAGTTGTATATACCATTTATATAAATGAATATTTTAATTTATCAGCTAGTGCAATTATTTTGTTAAACTTCTGGGCCCTTTTGTAAGTTTACTGACTATTCATTCCCAACTCTTCTAAGATACAAACATCTCAGCCAAACTACTGCAGTAGTGCTGAACTGGTCTAACTGCCTCTACTTTGCTCTTATAATCCAAAAGTTCTCTTTCTTTTGGATCTCTTGCATGAATGTATACTCTTAAAATTAATGAGGACCCAAAGAGCTTCTGTTTATGTGAGTTATACCTACAGATACTTCCTGTGTTAGAAATTAAAACTGAGAAAAATTTAAATCACAAGAACACACATACACACACACATATTCTATTAGCTGTGAAAGCGGGGACATCATCACACATCATACAGACTCTGGAAAACTCCCTTGTGCCTTGTAAGAATGAGACTGAAAAAGGCAAATAACAAATTACATCTTAGTAATATGAAAATAGTCTGATTCTCTGAAAGGGTCTCAGAAACTCAGTGTCCTTGGGCCACACTTTGAAAACTGTCGCCACAGTCTACTCTCCACATAGCAAGCCATAGTGATCCTTTAAATATCAGATTAAAACTCATGGGCCTAGAACTCAAAGATTCTATCCTCTAACTACTTCTCCCAACCAAATCTTCTGGTATTTTTTTACTTCTACTGTCCTCTCCTCCTTATCTAACTCCATTTTTGTCCTGTTTGCCTCCTGTTCCTCAACCACACCAAGCTAATTTTTACACTTGCAGGTCTTTATACTTGCCAACCCGCTGCTTTAAATGCTCTTCCTTAGATACAGCTGTTCTTTCTCACTATTCACAGCTCTGTTCTACTGTCATCCTCTCACAGAGGACTTTCCTGACCTTCTAAGCTAAGAGAACCAGAACTAGTCCCTCTCCCAACACCATGCAGATATTGTTCTCTAGTCTTTACTCAGAATTTTTCTTCATATGACTTAAAACTATCTGAAAACACACCATTTATCTGTTGTTTACTGTACTCCTTCACTACCAGAAGACAATTTCCATAAGAATATTTGTCCTGTTCACTAAGGTATTCCTAGTGCCTAGAACTGTATTTGGTATATAGATGTTCAATGAATATTTGTTAAAAGAACTTTTTGAAAGCCACCATCATACTATATTTAAAATTAAATGCTGAATTCTTCCTTAGTTCCTTAGTAATTTGTCTATAAACCAAGCTCAGGTTCTAGTTTTGAAAATAAGAAATGAATACCAAAATTAAAGAAAAAAATATTATTGTGATTGTCCTCATGTAAAAAAAAGTTTCTTATAAACCCACCAAAAAGTTCCAAATTCTAACAGTGAAAGTGTTTTTCCTTGGGTTAATAACCACATGTCATTTTTAAATGATACTACTACCTTAATTGGAGGGCACTTAGAACGACAAAAGTCATTGATCTTCTTCTGCAATGAAAGCTTCATCTCAGTCAATACTACACACTGTTGAGAATACAAAAATTAAAGACTATAATTAATTTTGGTAACACAAAACAATCGGAACATTAAAAAATTACTATCCTGGGGCATTCCATTCTAAGGTTCATGCCTTTAGAAGTAGAGAAGAGCAAAAGTAAAAATAACATATACAGGGGAAAGCCTGACCATATTAAATTCAATAATCATCAAAGGCTTCACAGTTAGAAGCAACCTTAATATTCTATGTGGCATTTATAAACTCCAAATGGTCAGAGATTTATCTGTTACTATAGTGAAAATACTAACCTGCCACCAGAGTATTATTTTCATGCTAGCTTAAAAGGGTGACAATTACATTTTTCAGAAATATAGTCATTGGCTACTAGAAGATGTCCAGGTGATGACTTAGTTGTATTCACCTAGCTCTGTAATCAGAGCCATTTAAAAAATTTTTTTATTAGAAAATACAGTATATTTAGGAAGCAAATTGGTGAGAGAGAGAGATAAAGAGAAAGAGAGAGAAAGAGGGGAATCACCCACCCAAGGGAGGGGAAGGGATCAAGGCCATTTCTAGGCATTATATTTGCTGTGTAAAAACTTGAGGGAAGAAGTAATGGATCCTCAGAGACAAAGAGAAAACTTACTTAACGCACACTATAAAACAGCAGGTTCCCTAAGCTCAATGTTCGTCTCTAAAGCAGCCCACTACTCTACAGATATTCACTGAGCCCTCTGCGTTGCAAAAGTGGGACTTGTGGAGGCAAGAGGAAATACAATATAACGTCCACATTTTTTGCTATGCGTTGCATAATTAAGTCCTTAGTATCTGACCTAGGAATCGCATATTTTCTGCATCTGTGAAATAGTAATAGACCAACTTATCAGTTTGTAAATAACATAAAATCAAACACTAGACCCAGCACATTGAATTTGACTTGTATTTTATCAATACTAAAAAATTCTTAGCTGTAGTTTCTTTGAATATGCCTTTTTCTAATGCTCTTGCTCTAGAAATCCAATTTTACAAATGGAACCTTTTCATTCAAGCTCTCATTTCTTTTAATTTTTTCTTCATGTTTTCTCTTATTTCTGTGTGCTATAGTCTCAGCAATTTCCTCCAGATCTTTCAGTTCACTAATGCTTATTCCACTGTGTCTATCCACTGTTTAATCTATGCACTGAGTTTTAACTTAAATTATTTCCGTAAGTTTTACTTGGTTCTTCATCATACTTGCTTGGTCTTTTTCAATAATGTCTTATTTTTATAGTGTATATTTAATGACTTCCTTTAAGATTTAGTCACTTTCAACATCTGCATTTTATAGGCTCCTTCCAATAATTCCACTGTCTGAAATTCTTGGTGGTATAATTCCAGTTTGCTATGTCCACTGACTCTTGATCATGCTGAACTGCTTTGTCGTGTCTTGTTATTTTGGTTTGTGACCTCAAGGGGGCTTTGTAATATTGGAATAAACTGTGGCCTAGTTGAGGTTATATTTCCCTAGATTTGCTTAGTTTTGTTGCTATCTGGCACTCTAGGGTATGGCCACTATAATACTACTTTTTATGTTAAGTTTTCAGCTTGGAAATTTCTAGACCACAAAAGATTATAAAGTTGATCTCCAAAACTGTGCAAGGGCAGGCCAGTGGTTACGAATTCCAGGGAAGACCTTTATTTCCCATCCAAAGCTCAAAAGAAAACAGACAAGTTTCTTGTTCCAATGGGTAAAGATCGTTCTAGCCCAGTCTTAGACTGTAGCTCTCTGAGATGTAGCTGAGGATCCAGCTTTATGAAGAGGGAGGAGATCTCAATTCCATTTCTCTAGCTTATGTAGTCCTAGGCCTGAATCTTTTGTTTCTGTGTAATCATTAATTCCCAAGAACTCTGATTACCGTGACAGGCAACTGCTGTCCCTGAGAGTGACTATAACTAACCGTTCACAGGTCTTTTAGCTACCTGTGCATTTATGGCCTCTGAGCACTTCCCTTACATTATCTTGAGCTTACATAGTAATTTAAAAGAAAGTCTGTTTAGCAATTCTAGGTGCTTTGTAGGAGGATGGATTTTAAGTTATCCAGTCCAGAACAGAAGTCTATACTGATTTTTAAGTGGGTAAACAGCATAATCACAGAAAAAAAATCAGTGTCAAATTAGTCACTTTTAGAACATCTGACGCACTGAGAATTTTGTTGTTGTTATTTAAGAAATTGTTGCCATAATAGATTGAACTACTGATTATATTTTACTTTCCTGTAGTTGTATTATTTGCCTGCAGCTTTAGGAAGAGCACAGAACACTTTTTTGCACCCTGACTTTGGGATTAACAATGTGACTTGTTTTGGCCAATGGGATGTTAATGGAAGTAACACAAATAAAGGCTTGACATGTGCTTGGGTGGTTGGACTTGCTCGTTTGTGTTTCTGCGACTGCCATGAGAATATGACCTGGGTAGCCTCCTGGTCCCAGAAGAGAGACATGGAACAGAAGTCAGATTGCAGTTCAATCCAAGTTGAGTTAGGCCTAGAAACCTCAACTGACATTCAGGTGAATAAGGAAGAAATGAATACATGATGCTACAAGTAATTTAGTTTTGTGTAGTTTCTTATGACTATTACTGTAAAAATAGCTAACTGAAAGAACTACTTTGTCACAGCCCCATTAAAAAGTGGGCAAAAGACATGAATAGATACTTATCAAAAGAAGACATACAGGCAGCCAATAGACACGTGAAAAAGTGCTCAGCCTCACTCATCATCAGAGAAATGCAAATAAAAAATCACATTCCGATACCACCTAACCCCAGTAAGAATGACATTATTAATAAAACAAAAAACAACTGCTAGCGAGGATGCGGAGAAAAAGGAACGCTTCTACGCTGCTGGTGAGAATGCAAACTAGTGCAACCTCTTTGGAAGACAGTATAGAGATTTCTGAAAGAACTAGAAATTAACCTTCCATATGACCCAGCAATTCCTCTATTGGGAAAATACCCGAAGGAACTCAAATCACTCTACAAAAAAGACACCTGCACACGTATGTTTGCTACAGTTCTATTCACAATAGCAAAAACATGGAACCAACCATGCTGCCCATTGAAGCTGGACAGGATAAAAAAATACGGTACATATACACAATGGAATATTATGCAGCCATAAAGAAGGACAAACATATGGACTTCACAGCAACTTGGATGGATTTAGAGTCGATCATACTCAGTGATCTATCACAGAAACAAAAAGAACAGAGTACTATACGTTCTCACTCAAAAGCAGACCTTGAACAATTATAATACTATAAGAAAGGGGATTGGCAGTAGTGGGAAACTGCCAGGGGAAGGGGAGTGGAATTGGCACTCAAGGGAAACTGCTAGGGGAGGGAGGGGCACACCTCATCAACAAGGGTACCTGCATAATCAATGTTTGTATACCTAACCCTGAATTGTACATCTTTAAAATAAAAAAATTTAAAAATTTAAAATTAAAAAAAAAAGAACTACTTTGTCAGTAGTTCTAAGGCCTCATTCCTAAAATGGAGAATTTGAAAGGTATTCTAATAAAAGTCTTCTAACTTGCAATTTTTTGTTCTGTTCCTCAACACATTAAATTAGTTATACCATACTAATACTTAACGATTTGTCTTGGAATCTGTCAGTAACATTTAATACAAAATGGAGTACTAACCTGGTATTTATCTAAGAAGGAGAGATCTGTGGTCTCATTGAAAGGAACAGAAGACGATGTGACATGAACGTATGGATTTAGTTCTGTAATATGTTGAAGTACAGCTTCAGCCCTAAAATAAAATAAACTTTACTATCTTTTGTTCAATATACTCAATCTCTTAAAGTAGGATGCTTTAACAACATCAGAGAAACCTGGCATGTTATGAAACTTCAATGGAAACTTAAATTTTAGAAAAAAGACACCAAGATGTATTTATCTTTACATATAACTACACAATATTGAGATGATGTACTTCACATTCCACAGTAAGCCACACAGTCCCAAATTCAGCAATACTAAATATCTCCTTCAATAAATTCAAAGAAATATATTTCTAGGCAGCAGTGTAAATATATCAAAAATGTGATGAAAACATATACTAAAACAAGTATATACCAATACTTATTTATCACAGTTGTGTGAATTTATGGTGATGAGTTAAACAACTATGATTGACCAGTGTTCTGAATACAGAAAATATTTTAAATAATTGAAACAGTTAAAAAAAACCTCATGATAATCTATCAAAATATCTTCACCTGTTTCTCTTATTAACAATGTCATCTTCACAGAGAAAGAAGTTGGTTCCTAGGTCCCAAGCTTGGCATTTTTCTGTATCATGAATTGTAAGTGCCTTCAAAAAAGAGTAAAGTATCAGTTGAAGTCAGGAGGAAAGACAAAAATGCTCAGTATCTCTAATATTATTTACAATGTTTTAGAAGTATTATTCTGTGTAATTAGACAACAAAAAGTAATTAAAGGCATAAGAACTGGAAGTGATAAATAACTAGGTATTTATATATACATCTGGAATCCCCAATAAATTGATTGAAAAAAAATCCTTTATATAAGAAGAAATTAAATTTATGGAAGTAGCATGTTATAAAATCAACATACAAAATCTAGAAAATTCACATAAACACTTTCCAATAATCCATGTTCCAAGTAAGAAATACAACTAACGAACTAGAAAAACGTAATTTATATCACAGGCCATAAACCTTATAGAAAATGGGGCAAGATATATGGACAAGGAGTACACTGAAAAAGAACTCCACATGGCCTTTGAAAATATGTAAAGATGTTAACCCTTGCTTAAAAATGAAATATCTTTCTTTACTCATCAGACTGGTATAAATCCAAAAGCTGGCGAGGGTGAGGTAAATCAGCCACTCTTAGACATAACCAGTGAGATTGTGCAGTGGCACAACCTTAATAGAAAGGAATTTGAGCCGGGCTCGGTGGCTTAGCCTGTAATCTCACGCCTTTGGGAGGCTAAGGTGAGTGGATTGCCTGAGCCCGCGGGTTCGAGACCCGCCTGGGCAACTTGGTGAGCCCTCATCTCTACAATAAATCAAAAAATCAGCTGGGCGTGGTAGCGCGTGCCTGTAATTCCGGCTACTTGGGAGGCTGAGGCGGAAGGATCGCCGGAGCCCAGCGGGTCAAGGCTGCGGTGGCTGGGAGCACACTGCACTCCAGTCTAGGTGACAGAGCGAGACTCCAACTCAAAAAAAAAAAAAAAAGGTATTTGAAAATCTCTCTTAAAAAGACATATGCATTTATCCTTTGACACAGCAATTCCACTTTTGAGAATCTATCTCAAAGATACACTTGGAAAAAATACAAAAAAAATGTACAAGGGAATTAAATGTACCATTATTTGTAATAGCAAAAGATAATCAAAACGTCCACCAATGAGGAACTGGGTATAATATATAATACATCCACACAATGTATAACCATGCAACTATAGAAAAAAGAATGAATGACATATTTATCATTATGGAGTAGTCTCTAGAAAATGCTGGTAAGTGACAGTAAGGTAGAGGAAAGGAAAGCACTTTAGATAAGAAAGGCAAGAGGAGATAAATACATATACACACATAAACATATGTATGTATGTGTGTATACACATTAAAAAAATGAAAAATAAACCAAATTTTAAGAGGGGGTAATGGCCAGGCATAGGGGCTCATGCCTGCAATTCCAGCACTTTGGCAGGCCACAAGGTGAGAGGATCACTTGAGGCTAGGAGCTGGAGACCAGCCTGGGCAACATGGCGAGATTCTGTCTCTATTAAAAATAAAAAGCAGTTAATTTGTCTGCCAATTCCAGATGTGATTAAAAAAAGATCTTAAATTGTTTTCAATAATATACTGTTATGAATAATATTATTGGCATTCTGAAACCATGTCATATAGATAAAATATATAGCAAACAAGTAATTAAATTGATGTAATTAGGATCAAGACACAGTAAGAGAAAAGAGATACAAATATAAAATCAAAAAAGTAAATATCCTATAATCCAAAATGTGAATTAGAAGTTTTAATATTTTATAATCCTGCACTTGAAAATCAGAAATTGAAGTGTTTACTTATTATAAATGTTCTAGCTCTGTCTACCAAAAAGACTTCATAAACAGTGACAAAGACTACTGGGGTTGTGTCAAACGGACTAAAAAACTTAAAGATTCCAATAACTAAAAATGAAATAATCTGAGTATCAGTTAAAAGAACAATAGTAATGGATCAAAACACAGCAAATATGCTAAATTCATGAGTTTATCGTGATGTACACACTTATACAAGTTCACTGGTCACTGTTGGGGGATGACAAGAAACTACTGACTTTGAAAACTAGGAAATAAATGCAGGGAAAATTAAGTATCGTGCCTTTCGTACATGTATAACCTATACTTTTGTGAAGTCACATAAGTGATGATTGACAAATTTTCTTTCTAAGATATTATTCCAGCTAATAAACAAGTAAAGGGCCAGGTGTGGTGGCTCACACCTGTAATCCCAGCACTTTGGGAAGCTGAGGCAGAATTGCTTAAGTCCAGGAGTTCAAGACTAGCCTGGACAAAATACCAAGACCTCATTTCTATTAAAAACAAATGAAGAAAAAGATAAAAGTGATAAAATACCATCACTGCCCCTAATGAAATAATGAATCTAAGCAATGATCATTAATAGCTAATAATAAATAACAAAAAGAAGGTCAACAGAATATTATTGTCTACTGATTGGAGAATAATCTCATCTACGAAGTAGTCTTGCCAAAGAGAATCAAATCTGAATCTGATTCTCTAGCTTTAACTATCAGTTTATAGGAAACACAGGAATAGAGCTACATGGACATATGACTGGTTTCTTCAACAAATGATTTGCAAAGAAAATAAAAAAATCATAGAAGGGAAACCTGTAGATGAAAAGAAACCAAGTTAAGAATATGGATTTTACCTGGATCCTCTTTAGAACAATACAGGCTTAAAAAGAAATTTCTTAAGGCAGTTGGAAAAATTTGAATTCTAACTAGAGATTTGATGATCGTGGTATGCAGGTTTTAAGATGGTCCCAGGGCTACCTACTTCCTGGTATTCAGGTCTCTGTGTCATCCCCTCCTTTAAGTGTGGGCTAGACTTACTTCTGAGATTAGATTACAAAAGACTATGACTTTTCTTGTTTGCGTACTCCTTCTCTTGTCTTCTTGCTTGCTTACTCTAATGAAGCAAGCTGCCATCTGGAGAAGGCCACATAGTAAGGACCTGAGGGTACCTCTGCTCAATAGTCAACAAGAAACTGAGGTCCTCAGTCTAACAACCACATAAGCAAACTTCTTCCTCAGGATGACTTGAGGGCCCTGCTAATAACTTTGACTTCAGCCTTCTAAGAGACTCTCAAACAGAGAAACTAGCTAAGTCATACCTGAATCCTGATCCAAAGAAATTATGAGATAATAAATGTTGTTTAAGCCACTAAATTTTGGAGTAATTGCTCTATAGTAATATGTAGACTAGTATAATGTTATTAAGGACTTGTTACATTTTAGTCATGAAAATGATATTGCAGTTATATTCTCAAAAGATACCCTTATCTTTTAAAGTTAATACTAAAATATTTAAGGTTTATACGATACAATATCTAAAATTTACATCAAAACAATTTGACAGTTGAGGGTAGTAGAGAATAGGAAGGAGATACATGAAACAAATATATTCACGAGTTAGTCATTGAAGTTCTGTGACAGATACACATGGCTTTTTTAAACTATTCTTTCTACTTTTGTATATTTTTAAAATTTCCATGGTAAGTTTTTTAAAAAGGAAAGTAATGCATTAAAACAATTCTGATAATAAATTAAGACATAAAATTAGACAAAGTAAAAACAGTATTACCACTAGAAATGAGCAAAAAAGGACACAAAACCATTTTTTTCTAAGAACATTTACTTACCTTAATACCTGCAAGAACAAGATTCTTTGCTATTAAAAAAAAAGAAAAAGAAATAACTTACTATTAAGAATGTATACTAGGTATCTCCTCATGGAGCTTAGTCACATATCTGACAGGATAATTTAAACTTTTTAACTACTCAGAAAATACAAGTTCTTTGTTAAATTTGCAGAATCATACCACCCAGAGATAACCCACCCTATAGTTTTAGTGTATTCTTCCAGACGTGTTTTTTTTTTGAGTTGGAGTCTCACTCTGTCACCCAGGCTGGAGTGCATGCAGTGGCACACTCACAGCCACCCCAAAGTTGACCTGCTAGGCTCAGGCGATCCCTCTGCCTTAGCCTTTCAGAGCTGGAACTATAGGCACATGCTACCACGCCCGGCTAACTTTTTGATTTACTGTAGAAATGAGGTCTCGCCAAGTTGCCCAGGCTGTTCTCGAACCCGAGAGCTCAAGCAAAGTTGTTAGGATTACAGGTTTGAGCCACAGTGCCTGGCCCAGACATGTTTTTATGAATATAGTACATGTATGTGTGCTAACATAATGAATTAATGGGTAGAGATAATCATTAATGGCTATTAACAACACAAAAAGCAGCAATGAGAGAGAGTTATTACTGGTTCTTTGTGGAAGAATATAACAGTATCATGAAAATAATCTTGCCAAAATAATCCAAAATGAATCTGATTATGGTTCTAAATCTAACTTCTTTTATAAGAAATACAAGAGGGAGGAGCCAAATTCTTTAAATTATCTTATGTTGCTCAATAGTGCCACACAAAATTACAAAAACAAATACTGCTTACCAATTTCCAAGCCAAGACCACCCATACCACTTAGGAAAACGTGGGACTTGGCCATCTTCTGCATTGCTGTATCTCCAAGAACGTACCTCTGCCGACTGTATATAAAACACAACGAAAAACAAAAAATTGTTTCATCAAAAATTATGCATCTTTTAAAGTTGTTTGCAAACTACCTGGGAATTCAATCCTGCCCACAGACTTGTTTTGAATGAATTGCAGTGTTTAAACATTCTGAGTCAATTGCCAAATAGGTGACATATTTTGAAAGATCAGATGATTTGGCACCATGATTCATATTCCCTCAAGGCAACAGACACATGGAGCTGAGTATGAATTGCCCTGTTAAGACAAGAAGGATTATATGCTCTAGATGTGCCACAATTCCATGCTTGCCTATTCCTCTAATTTTTCAGTGGCCACTACAGGCATTTAAGTTTGCAATCTCCACTTTAACTACAAACAGGATTTTTAAGGCAAAAAAACACATGATTTAAAATTGAGCAGTTTTTAAATATTATTTCAAACTTAAAAGCTGGTAAGATATAAAAGATTTTGTTACGTTGTGCATCCTAATAGCCACAAGGTAGTATCAGAATGAGAATTTTAAAAATAGACACAGGCACTTTAAAAGTCAGATATTTTAATAAAGTCATTCATAAGAGTTTATCTAAAAAACAATGAGAAATGTGATGCCATCCTTGAAGATAACATAAATCTCATCGAATTCTTATGAGAATCATTTGAAAGATTAATTCAGCATAAATAACAAATAATTTCAGAAACCCTTGAGTTACAAGTATTTACTTTTGAAATTAAGACAAGACACACACATACACATGCATGTTTGTTTAAAAAACAAGTATTGCCAGGTGTGGTGGTTCACACTTGTAATCCCAGCACTTTGGGAAGCAGAGGCAGGGAACTGCCTGAGCCCAGGGATTCGACACCAGTCTGGGCAACTTGGTGAGACCTCATCTCTACAATAAATCAAAAAAATTAGCCGGGCATGGTGCTGCACACCTGTGGTTCCAGCTACTTGTAAGGCTGAGGCAGCAGATCACCTGAGCCCAGCAGGTTGAGGCTACAGTAGCTGTGAGCATGCCACTGCACTCCAGTGGGTGACAGAGTGAGACTCCTACTTCAAAAAAACAAAAACAAAAAAACAAGTATCTGTTTAATTTCTATCATCTCAGCTTTTCATATACAACATAAGAGCCTGAAAAGGGTTTTTGTGTGTGTGCGTTTTTTTTTTTAATTTCAAGCTGGAAGGAAGGCAGAAAGGAAGGAAAGAAGAGAGAAGCTACCTAACTAGGGGTTTTTAGACAAAACTTTATAAACACAAGTTATTTTTGTTATTTCCTTGCTTGCTCCCTACAAAATATAATAAAACCTAAATATTTCTTCTTAAGTCAGTGCTTAAGATTTCTGTTTTAGAAAGTAAAGACTATCTATTTACTCATCACATACTCGTTGAATACCTGCCATGGTGTACACAAAACAGTGTCTCATAGTCTTATGACTCTTATTTGTGTACCCATAAACAACAAAGTTCTGCCTGTTTTTAAACTTTACACAGACAGAATCACCTTGAATGCCTCAGCCTTGTTTCTTTTCAGTAAAATTCTAACTATGAACCTGACATATTAATACAAGCAGCTGGTCATTAATTTTCATCTCTGTCATATTCTATTCATTATAATATTACATTACAATAATACATCACAATTTATCTATCCTACAGCTTTGGACAGTTACAAATAATGGGGCTTTGACCATTCTTATAAATATCTCCCAGTACACATTTGCCATTGTTTCTCTAATATATATTTTTTAAAGTTGTTAAAGATATAACTATAATGTTCTTTATATGTACATTAGGTTAATTTTAATAATTATGTTGATGAAATCTTTTATAACTCTTCTGATTTTTCAACTGCTTGTTCTCTTGATTAATAAAAAAAAAATCAACATTTCAAAAATCTCCCATTATGACTGTAAATTTGTCTATTGTCCTAGTATCCCAGGTGCCTGAATAGTACCTGGCATGTAATAACAACAATGTCTTAAACTTATTGAGTTTTTATTATGCTCTAAATGTTGTTTTAAGTGTTTTACTTGTATTAACTAATTTAATCCTCATAGAAAGTCTATGAGATTATTTCTATTATAATGCCCATTCTTGTATATAGGAATACTTAAGCACATAGAAATTAAGTAACTTAAAAGTAGTGGAAGTAAGATTCAACTCAGGGAGTCTAGCCTTAGTAGCTGCCAAACTCTTAACCACTATGCCACAATACATACAGATTAAGAAACAGACAGAGAAGAACAATAGCAAACAAAAACAACAATCAGTTCCCTGACCTGACTCTTTCCTACGCTGATTCTCACTCACCAAGGACAGCCAGTCTCAATTCTTTTAGTTATTTCTTCTAATATTTATCCCTTCATTTCTAAATAACATGTATATACTTTTATCTCTTGACTTTTTTCAATTCTATATACTATTAACAAAGATAAACTTTCTGAAGTACAAATCTGGTTAAATAATTCTCTTGCTTTAAATTAAGCCCCAGTGGTTTCCAACTATCCTTACAATAAAGTCTAAACTCCCTAATATTAGTGACAAGGCCATTCATAATCTAGTACCTGCTAAGCTGTCTAGTCTCATCTTTTGTCACTCCTCCATCAAATACTCCATTTTCCAGGTATACTAAAAAGGTTTTCAGTTCCCCAAACGAAATATGATGTTGTGGCTGTTAGATCTTTGTCTGGAGTATTATTCTCCCTCAGTATTCTGCCTGAATAGCTCCTACTCATCTTTTAAGTCTAAGCTAATAAATTACTTTCCCCTATGGTGTTTCTCCTGATTCCTCTATCCTTTCTCAAGACAGCACTGGACCATCTTTATATGCACTGATAACACCCTAGAGTCAATCTATTATAATACTTATCACAGTATGTTTTCACTATTTGTTTATTTTTCTTAGGTGATTATAGATTCCTTAAGGTAGGGCCACTGCCTTATGTACCTCTGTATCCCCAGTAACTAATAAGGTCTAGCACACCACAGATACACAAAAACAATTTGCTGATTTAATGCAAGGATGAATGGGCACACAAGAACAATCCTTTTAAGCTCTACTCAGTAAAAGATTTTTTTTCTTTTTTCTGTGTTCAAAATGTTTTTCTTCTTGGTCTTGTCTTTCTCATGAATTAATTTTAACATTATTCAGGCAAACAACAAACAACCATGGCACAAATATGGTTAAAAATGACAAGAACATACACAGATAAAAGAATAAAACTAAGATATATGAATTAAGATGCTATGGCTTGAATGTGTCCACTAAAGGTCATGTATTGGAAACTTAGATCTCCAATGCAACAGTGTAGGGAGGTGGAGCCAAACGGGTGGTATTTAGGTCATGAGGCTCTATTCTCATGAATGAATTAATGTAGTTATCGCTGGAGTAAGTTTAATGCAGAAATGGGTTTCTTATAAAAGCAAGTTTGGCCCCCTTTGCCCTCTGCCATGAAATGACACATAAGAAGGCCCTCACCAGATATGGCACCTCGATCTTACACTTCCTAGCCTCCAGAATTGTAAGCCAAATAAATTTCTGTTCACTATAAATTACCCCATATCAGGTGCAATACAAAGCAACCCAAGACAAAAATGGCTAATCTCAGATTCTCAACAGTTATCTAATCAACTAAATTTTCAATGTTTAATCACTAAAGGGAACGGTACTAATTAATTCTTTGTAACCAACAATATATCAGGTACTTTGCAATTAAATGATACTTAAATGCTATAAAGTTCATACTGTTAGTAAGTAGTAGAGACAGACTCTAAAGAGCTGGGAATATAACTTCAAGCCCAGCATTGGCATAGCTGACTCTATTAAGTGGGCACATCACATATCAAAAAATGAATGCAGCAAAAATCCCTTTCTACTAAAAATTCCCCCTTTTATGAAGGAACAATATCTCTCTATAGTTTTCACCCATTAGTTCTATTTTACCTCCTTGGGACCACAAAGAACTTGTCTAAGCCCTCTTTGAGGTGACAGCCCTCCAGACATTTGAAGATGATATTCAGATTCTAGAGTCTTTCCTCCCCAGGCTGAACAACTCCATTTCCTTAAATAATTCCTAACACAACATCACTTGAGTTCCCTCAACACTAGTCACTTTCTTCTGGACAGAGTCAATTATCTTCATCATGCATGCGTGTATTTATTAAAATACCAATTTTGAGCTAGGCACTGGCTTCAGGTTCATTGTGTAGAGATCATAACAACAACTTCATATGAGCACTATGAGAATTATGTATTAAACAAAATAAAGTATATAAAATAACAGAATGCCTGTGACATGATTCTGGGAGAGACAGATAGATAATGAAATAACTCTGTAATATTAAGTACTGTACCAGAAAGCTATGGAAACCTGTAATACAGAAGTGATAATTAACTCTATCAATGGAGGGAATGGCAAGTTTTACAAATGAGATTCATCTAAGATGAATTCTGAAGAATTAACATTAATTCAAAGATTAATTAAGAAAAGAAAAACATTCTAGAATTCTAGGCCAGGAAATAGAAAGGCATGAAAAAGGATAGCTTAGAAAGGATACATATCATATCTATTAAGACTTCTATTGCTAGCCATAGTGAAGTAATAGGAAATAAATTTATCTCCCACTTTAAACATCTGAAAATGAAACAGTAAATGAAACAACAGATTTCAGATACTAGACAACAGGCAATTAAGGACAGTAATCTCTGAGAAGAGAAAAACAAATGAGGTAAACTTTATGATTTTAGATACTGCCAGTAGAGTTTCCAGGTTGCTGAGCAGGGGTTGTGGGGAGGGGGAATGTAAATAGAACTTGGTGGTCTCTCTGAATTGAGGAGACACAGCTATAAATTCAACAAGACTACAATTTGCAGAGAACTAGAGAGGAGAGAGATGCACAGAGAGAGTGCCAGAAATCTCCTTGAGTGTTCAGCTGAGTACCTATCAGCACATGCATATAAGGAAACAACCTGAAGTTGGGGAAAGAACTACCTGAAAGGACAGGTTAAGTAATCACTCTTGTTTTATTGGGCTAAAAATAGCTGGAGTCCCTGTCCAGCCGAGTAGAAAACCTAATAATATAAATGGCACAGAATAGAATATTCAGAAGGGTATTAAATAAGAAGTGGGGGAAAATTAGCCCCAAATTTAAGTTCCCCTTGGTCCTGCCAAGCAAAGCATAAAAGTAAACCTTGAAAGAGCCACACTGTTCCCAAGCATATTAACTCTGTGAATAAAGTTTGAGAATGTTTAAAGAAAAACAAAATTATCCAGTATTCAAAAAGGTAAAAAATTCACAATGTCTGGCACATATTTAGAAAATGATCAGTTATATAAAAAAGTACAAAAATATAAATAATAATGAACAGGAAAATAAATCAGTAGACAGAAACTCAGAAACACAATATAGATAGAACTTGAAGACAAAACATTAACACAATTATTATAAATATAATCCACATGCTCAAATGTAGAGGAAAACATGAGCAGCAAAACATGTAGAAATGAGAATGACAAAAGATTAAAAAAAACACATTGGATGGAATTTAACAACAGATTTGACATTGCAAAAGAGAACTTGAAAGTACAGCAATACAAGCTTTCCAAAAGAATAAGAAAAATCAACATGGCACAAGTTAGCTATGAACAACTTCACTTGGTCTAATATATGTGACCCTGGAGTCCCTGAAAGAGATTGGGGTGTGGGACGGAGAGAGAAAAGAAAATGTGTAAAGAACTAATGGCCAAAATGTTTCCAAAAACACTATAAACTTACAGACCACAATGTGGACAAACCCCAAACTAAGAAATATAAAAAAATCTTATCAAGGCACATCATAAAACCAGGAATGATGAGAAAATATTAAAAGTAACTAGAAAAAACAGAACACATTATGCACAGAGGAAAGAAGATAAGGATGTCAGCTGACTTTCTCCTAGGAAACAGTGCAAATCAGAATATGTTAAAGTATTATAAGCAAAAACAAACAAACAAACATATAAAACACTTTGGGAAGCCGAGGTAGGAGGATTGCTTCAGCCTAGGAGTTTGAGACCAGCTTGGTTAACATAATGAGATCTCGTCTCTATTTGTATTTTTAATTATAAAATTTTTTAAAATGTTAAAAAGGTGAAAGCCAGGTGTAGTGGTTTATACCCATAATCCCAGCACCTTGGAAGGCCAAGGCAGGAGGAATGCATGAGCCCAGGAGTTCAAGACCAGACTAGGCAACATTATCAAGACCTTGTCTCTACAAAAAAAAAAAAAGTAAAAAATTAGCCGAGTGTGGTGGCCTGTGCCTATAGTCCCAGCTACTTGGGAGACTGAAGCAAAAGGTTCGCCTGAGCCCAGAAGGTTGAGGTTGGGGTAAGCCAAGATCCCATCTCTGTACTCCAGCCTGAGCAACAGAGCAAAACCTCAACTCAGAAAAGGTAAAATTAAGACAAAAGGCGAAAGAATCTGTTGCTAGCAAATGTTCAGTTAAAGAATGTTAAAGAAAATAATTCCAGCAAAAGGAAAATAATACCAGATGAAAAAATCTGAATTCACAAAAAAGAACAAGAAGTGATAAATGCATGAATAAATACAAAGACCTTGTTTTTCTCATCTTTAAAATAAGATAAGAAAAGATAATTGTTTTAAAGATAATTTTAAAGATAATTGTTTAAGTTAACAATAATGATGCTTTGGGTACATAAGAAGTAAAATATAAGACAATAATAAACCCTGGGATAAGAGAAATAGAAGCATATTGTTATAACATACAGAAGTGATATAACATTACTTTAACTTTTCACAGTGCATATTCAAGGTGTATATTATAAGCCATAATCACTAAAAAAGACCAAAGAAAGAAGTATAGTAATGAATTCACAAAAAGATAAAATAGAATTAAAATGCTCAATTATTAGAAAAGACAAAAGAAAATGGAAAAACAGTAACATAGGGCAGATTAGACACATAGAAAACAAATAGCAGAATGGCATATGTGTTTCACATTTAATGTAAATGGTGTAAACACTCCAATTAAAAGACAGACTGCCAAATTGAATAAAAAGAAAAACTGAACTACATGCTATCTGCAAGGAGTCTAACTTAAATGCATAAATTGCCTAAAAGTAAAAGGATGGAAACAAAAAAGTAATCAAGAGAAATCTAGAGTTACTGTATTAATATCAGACAATACATTTCCAAGCAAAGAAAACTATCTGGATAAATAGGGCCATTTCATAATAATAAAGGATCAATATATCAAGAGGACATGACAATTCTGTACATTTACGCACTAATAATAGAGCTTCAAACTACATGAAGCACAGTTTGACAGAACTAAGATATAAACACACTTCTAATTAATAACCTTCCCTCAATAATTAGTATAAAGAACAGACAGGAAATCAGTAAGGATACAGAACGTTTGAATAACATCAATTAATTTGACTTGACATTGATAGGACAGCAATCACAGGCTACACATTATTTTCAAACGCACATAGAACATTGACCAAAACAGATCATGTTCTGCACAAAATTTTTAAAAACAAAATTCAAGTCATACAAAGTGTGCCCACTGATAACGATTAAGTCAGAAATCTCAGTGTTGTTAATAACAATATACTGCATACCTGAAAATTGTTAAGATTTTATGTGTTCTCATTTCAGAAAAATGAAAAGCATGTGAATTAATATATATGCTAATTTAACTTGATTTTGAAATTCCACAATATATACATATATCAAAGCTTCATGTTATATTCGATAAATATATACTTTTTTGTCAACTAAAAAAATTTAAAAATTTCAAATCAACAATGCAAAAATACATTTTTAAAAAATTCCCTCAACATTTGAAAACCAGATTCTACACCTCTAAATGACTCATTGGTCAAAGAAATCTAAGGAAAAATTATCAAGTCTTCTGACTGAATGACAACGAAAACATAATGTATAAGTGGGAGGCAGATAAAACAGTGCTTAGAGGGAAATTTTTAGCATGATATTGATACATTAGTAAAAAAGGTCTCAAAAATCAGTCTTCTCAATGTTTCCCTTAAAAAATTAGAAGAAATGCAAATTAAATCCAAAGAAAGCAGAAGAAAAAACTCACAGCAGAAATCAATGAAATACAAAACATAAAAACTACATAGAAAAAACTCAGTGAAACTAAAAGCTGCTTCTTTGGGAAGGCAGTAAAACTGATAAACCTCTAGAAGAATGAGCAAGAAAAAGACAGAAAAATTACCATTATCAGGAATGAGAGAGCATCATTTCATATCCTATAGAAATCAGAAATGATACTCAGGAAATATCACAAAACAACTTTATGCCATAAAATTCAACCACTAAGATAATGGACATATTCCATGTAAGATACAACTATCAAAGTTCACTCAGAAAGAAACATATATGAATATCTGCATATGTATTAAAGATACTGAATTTGTAATTATACAAACTTTCCTACAAAGAAAACTCCAAAGACAGATAGGTTTACTCGAATCTTACAAAAATTCAAGGAAAAAAATATGCCAATTCTACACAAACTTTCTGCAAATTTAAAGATGGAAACTCCCCAACTCATTCTATGAGGTCAGCATCACTCTGATACCCAAACCAGACAAAACCATATTCAAGCAAGGAATATCCCATACCAATATCCCTCACATACAAAGACTCAAAAATTCTTAACAAAATTTGGATGCACACACATGTAAAATTACATTATGAGTGCTATGGTCTGAATGTCTGTGTCCCCCCCCCAAAATTACAAAGTGGGGCCTTTGGTGAAGTGATTTTGGAATCGATTTGAACAGAGCCCTCATGGATGGGGTTATGGCCTTAATAAAAGAGGCCAGAGAGAAAAAAAAAAAAAAAGAGGTCAGAGAGAGTTTGTCCCCACATTCAGAATTGTGAGAAACAAACAAATTTCTACTGATAAATTCTATCCTCCTAAGGTATTTTGTTGCAGCAGCCTGAATGGAATAAGACAATGACCAAATTGGTTTTATGACAGAGGTGGAATGCATAAGTAGTATAATACTCTAAAGTCAATTGTAATTTGCTACATTAGGAGATTAAAAAAGGAAAAATTATATGATCGTTTCAGTGAATACAGAAAGTATTTGACAAAGCTGGTACCTATTCCTATTAAAAAACAAACAAAAAAACCCTCAAAAACAAACCTCTAAAGCAAATTTGTTCTTTGAGAACACAATAAAGCTTACAGCATTATTAGAAGCAAAATTCCTCAATCTAGTACAGCATCTAGGAAAAACCTACAGCTACCATCATAACTTACTCTGAAAGAATGTTTTCCATCAAAGACTAGTGAAAAGGCGAGGATGTCCACCTTCACCACTTCCATTCCACATTTTATTGGAGGTCCTAGCCAATGTAATCAGGCAAGAAAAAGACACAAAAAGCATCCAGACTGGAAAGGAGGAAGTAAAATTTTATTTTCAGACAACAGGAAGAGGTAGAAAATCCTGTGAAACTTATTTTTTAAATTTCTAGAACTTACTTTATAAGTGAGTGTTAGCAAAATTACAGGTCCTAAAATCAACATGCAAAAATAGATTGTGACCTAATTTAATAGTAGTAAATAACTGGAAACGTTAAAATGTCACTTACAATAGTATAAAAATATAAATTACTTAGTGACAAATTTGACAAAAATTGTGCAAGACCTTTGCACTGAAAATTACACCAGAAGAATAAAGAAATAACTGAGGCCGGGCATGATGGCTCAAGCCTATAATTCCAGCACTTTGGGAGGCTGAGGTGAGGTGATTGCCTGAGCCCACGGGATCGAGAACAGCCTAGGCAACTAGGTGAGACTTCATCTCTACAATAAATCATTAAAAAAAAAAAAAAAAATTAGCCGGGTATGGTAGTGAGCGCCTGTAGTTCCGGCTACTTAGAAGTTTGAGGTGGAAGGATCGCCTAAACCCTGCAGGTCGAGGCTGCAGTGGCCATGAGTGTATCACTGCACTTCAGTCTAGGAAAGAAAGAAGTTGAGACATCATGTTAATGGATCTTAAGATCCAATATTGTTAAAATGTTAATTTTCTTAAAACTGAATCACAGATGGAACATAATCTCAATAAAAATTCCAGGCTTTTTTTTCAAAGAGTTAATTTTAAAAACCTAGACAAACCAAAGCAACTTTGCAAAAGATCAAAGTTGGAAAATTAGGTCCCCAGAGTCCACAAATTAAGATTAAAGCTACAGTAACCAAGATACTGCGGTACTAGTGTAAAGAGAGACATAAAAATCATTCAAACAGAAGACTACAGATATATAGTCAATTGAATTTTGCCAAAGGTATCCAGGCAATTCTATGCAAATAGATAATTTTCAACAAATGGTGCTGAAACAATTGTACAACTATACAGAAAAAAATAAACCTTGATCTTTATCTCATAACATATACAGAAATTAACTTGAAATGAGTCATAAGCCTAAATTTAAGAGCTAATATAAAACTTCAAGTAGATAAAAAGAGAAAATCTTAATGACCTTGAGTTTCACAATTTTTTTTAAAAGGACAAAAAATTAAAAATTTTGCTCTGCAAAAGACACTGTTATTAGAAGAAAAAGACAAACCACAAACCAGAAATATTTGCAATCATATATCCAACAAAGGACTGTTTATAGACTACATGAATAAATCTTACAACTCAGTAAGACAAACAACTTAACAACAAAAAAAGAGGCAGAGATTTATAGGGCTATTTCACCAAAAAAGAAATACAGATGGTAAGTAGGTTCATAAGAAGATGCTCCAGCCATTAGGGAAACACAAATGGAAACTACTGTGAAAGATTACTACACACTTACTAGAATGTCTAAAATTAAAAAGGCTGACCATACCAGGTACTAAGTGAACATATATGGCAATGGAGCACTCATACATTATGGTGGGAATGTAAAATAGTAAAACCACTCTGGAAAACATGTTGGCAGTTTCTTAAAAATTTAAAAATACTCCTACTATAAGATCCAGCCATTCATTTCTAGGCATTTACCCAAGCAAAAGTTGAAGCATATGTTTTCCCTAAAACTTGTATATAAATTCCCATGTAATTTATAATTAATTGTAATAATCCAAACCTGCCAACAACCGCAATGTCCATCAACATTTGACAAAGTGGTTAACATAAATTGTAGTATATCCATACAATAGACTACAACTCAGCAATAAAAAGAAACATTAAAGACACAAGCACAGATGAATCTCAAAATCTTTATGCTGAGTGAATGAGGTCAGAATCCCCAAAGGGTACATGCTGTATAATATATTTAAATAAAATTCTAGAAAACATAAATTATTCTATAGATACAAAAAGAATATCAGTGGTTGCCTGGGGAAATGAGTTGAAGTGAGGAAGAAGGGATTATAAAAGGGCACAAAGAGAATATTTGGGTATGATGGATATACTTATTATCTAAATTATGATGACTATTTCATGAATATATACATATGTCCAAACACAACAAACTGTACACTTTAAATATGTACAAGTTATTACATATCATACCTCAATAAAGCTGTGAAAAACAATATTTATGTTGGGAATTACTCCTCCATGGGCCTTTCCTACTCTCTCCTGTCTCTCCAGACATGCCTACAAGGCAAGGTCCTGACTGGTTTTTACTTAGGCCATTGCTCAGAGTTGTGTTTGAAGCATTCAGCGTCAGAGGGATGACATGAGTCTCCCTCCAAGACAAAGAGTAAGTCTGCCATAAAATGAGGGTTCCCTCAAATTCAGTGTTCCTTAGTTGTGATGTAAACTCACTATGTACATGACATCCATCTGGGCTCTTGGCATCACTTCTATGGGACTTAAAAGCAATGGAAACTGACACCATGTAATGATCTCTACACAGGAACCTAAGTGCAAAAAGCAACAGAAAATAGGTCAAAATGCCATTTTATTATCAGGGAAACTCTTAATGAATCAGCCTTAATGACAAAGAATCCAATGGAAGATTCTTTGATAAAAGCAGAATTTAAAAAAACAAGGCTGAAGTCCTAAATTGGTACGTGTTCATTTCTTCAGATAAATCTTAAGGATCAGCAGGTTTAGGAACATCTTCAAAGGAGAAAAAAAAAGGTTATATCTAGACAGTAGGCTCAAGTTTAAAATACCTAACAATTTGCAGGCAATGGGAAGGAGAGGGGAGAGTCAGCCACACACAGATATAACTGAGCATGCCACCAGGGGCAGAACAAAATAAAATCCCCTTAGATTCTGAGAAAAAGCTTAGATTCAGTTGATCAGTAACTATGAGGTGACTTAAGACTGAGCAGTAATAAGAAAAAAGATAGAAACTTATTCAGAAAAACACTTTGTTCAACTGGGTATTTAAATTGCTCTAAAATATTTCCTACTTAAATACATACAAATGCTAATACCTTATTAGTTGTTATAAATATACAAATACTAACACTTATTAGTTGATATTCAAGATTTGTAGATTTTTTAAAGGTTTAGTTTTGTAGGAAAATCTAATTGTTTAGAAGTAATTTTAACCTGATACTCAGTTATTCGTTTCTGGAAAAATCTGTGTGCCTACTGGACATTAAATTTCAATAATAGCATCTAGGAAAAAATAAATAGTGAATATTAACTAAATCTCAATTACAGAGTCTTCAACTTATGATGGTTTGACTTAGGATTTTTCAACTGTATAATGGTGTCAAAGTGATATGCATTCAGTAGAAACAATACCTTGAGTAAATATACAACTGTTTTAACTTCCACTTTCAGTACAGTATTCAATTACACAAGATAGTCAACACTTTAATATAAAATAGGCTTTGTGTTAGATGATTGTGTTCAGTTGTAGGCTAATGTAAGTGTCCAAGAATGTTTAAGGTAGGTTAAGCTAAGCTATAATGCTTGGTGGATTAGGTGTATTAAATGGATTTTTGATTTAAAGTACTTTCAACTTACAATGGGTTTATCAGGATATAACCCCATTGTAAGGCAAGGAGCATCTGCATAGTATCTAGGAGAAATAAAACAACAGTTAAAGAACTGATCCTACATATTTCAACATGTAAGATATCAGAAAGATACACTTTTTTAACTTCTAGACAAAAATGAATTATGTGGACCTGGTCTGTTATAAAGACACACACTTGCTCGAAATGCCCCAATTCCAGAGAAAAAGTAAAGTTTTTTCTTTTTCAGTTGTCAGAATTTTCCAGATATAAGACTGTCTTACTGTAAAAGCCTCATGTCAGGATTCAGGAGGCAAAGAATGTTGCAACTTGCCCTGATACTGGTTTTTGCCTCAGGATGAAATGTTAGTATCACTGTCTCTTATTATTAGTACCATATGCACCTTTTTCAGACTTTTCTGTGATATCCTTTGATTCTTATAGTTTTGGTTCCTGCTCAGCCACTAAATTAAATGCCAACTAGCTATGTAGCACACCTTGTCTTGGGTTCCAGACAAGTCCATTTGAACCTACTGTCTTGGAGACTCATTCAACAATCATTTAATAATAATGTTCTAAGACTCAGACACT
Organism: Tarsius wallacei; assembly: GCA_963574415.1. Taxonomy (NCBI): domain Eukaryota; kingdom Metazoa; phylum Chordata; class Mammalia; order Primates; family Tarsiidae; genus Tarsius; species Tarsius wallacei. The sequence goes on along the minus strand of CAUYQG010062239.1, from coordinate 1,694 downwards.
GTCCCGTAGTGCCTGATCTTGAGAAGCTCACAGTCTGACAGAGTTGACGTGCATGTAAATAAATAGTACAAGATAATGTAATGAATATTACATTATGAATATGATAACAGTAATAAGAAAAAGGAACTCAAAGGCAGAGCAGAAAGATTAGAAGTAACTCAGGTAATGTATCACAGAATAGACATTTAAGTGAGTCTTAAAGGATAATTAGAAGGCGCACTTTTTATTTTTATTTTTATTTTTGTTTGATTGTTTGTTTGTTTGAGTTGGAGTCTCACTCTGTCGCCCAGACTGGAGTGCAGTGGCCGCTCCCGGCCACTGCAGCCTCGACCTGCTGGGCTCCAGCGATCCTTCCGCCTCAGCCTTCCAAGTAGCTGGAACTATAGGCGCACGTTACTACGCCTGGCTAATTTTTGATTTATTGTAGAGATGGGGTCTCACCAAGTTGTCCAGGCGGGTCTCGAACCCACAGGCTCAGGTAATCCACTCACCTCAGCCTCCCAAAGCACGGGATTACAGGCTGAGCCACCAAGCCCGGCTTTATTTTTTAATCGGATTCTCACTCTCTCACCCAGGCTGGAGCACAGTGTAAAATCATGGCTACCTCAGTCTCAACCTGCCAGGCTCAAGTGATCCTTCTGCCTCAGCCTTCCAAGTCTCTGGGACTACAGGCGCACGCCACCTTCTCTAGTTTATTTTTCTGATTTACTGTGGCGATGAGGTCTTGCCATGTTGCCCAGGTTAGTCTTGAACTCCTGGGCTCAGGAAATTCTCTTGCCTTGTCCTCCCAAAGTGCTGTGATTACAGGTGTGAGCCACTGCCCCCAGCCATCACTTATTATTTTTAATTAGGGTCTCATTCTGCTACCCAGGCTAGAGTGCAGTGGCACAATCATGACAAACCACAGCCTCGACTTTCTAGGCTCAGGCCATTAGAAGGTCCTTTTGAAGCACAAAAGAGTACTCTAGGAAATAAATTGAGTTGTAAAAGTATAAACTGCAATTACTTTTTCTTTCTTTTTGTTCATTAAGAAAGTGGTCTGGTATGGACTCTAGTACTCAGAGGAAAAGGTAAGTTGGAACATCAATAAATGGGACTAGGAAAACTAGCCTTCCACAAAGTAATGAAATCAGACCCTTAAACTTTACACAAAAATCTGCTCAAAATGGATTAAGGACTTAAATATAAGATCTGCAACTATAAAACAGGGAAAAGTCTTCATAACATTGGTGTTGGCAATGATTTCCTAGATATGACACCAAAAGCACTGGCAACAAAAGCAAAAATTGAAAGTTAGACTATATCAAACTAAAAAGCAGAAAGGAAATAATCAACAGAAAAAACAGGCAACCAACGGAATGGGAGAAAGTTTTTGTAAACCAAATATGTGATAAGGAGTTAATATCCAAAAGATGCCTTCAAACCAACCAACAACAAACAAAACCCCAACTAACCCAATTTTAAAAAATGGACAAAGAGCTTAAATAGATGTTTCTTCAGGCATATAGACCAATGGAATAGAACTGAGATTCCAGAAGCAAAACCTCAATTTCTTTTTTTTTTTTTTTTTTTTGAGCTGGAGTCTCACTCTGTCGCCCAGACTGGAGTGCAGTGGCCGCTCCCGGCCACCGCAGCCTCGACCCGCTGGGCTCCGGCGATCCTTCCGCCTCAGCCTTCCAAGTAGCTGGAACTAC